>PNEQ01122921.1:0-11982 GCA_003012365.1 Medauroidea extradentata | reverse complement strand
GTGTCATGCAGCATTACTTGTTGAGATGACTGCAAAGTTCTAACCTCCGTCACTGCCGCGGACATGTCATTTAGCCGATCTCCCAGCACATTAACCGCCTCTCTCTGCTCGAACACCTGTTGTGCTACTTCCCCGACTTTTGCCTCTGTTTCCTCAAGTCTCTCATTAGTTTCTTGTCCATACTCACGGATTTTATTTTCTACTTCCGATTCGATTTCGTTCCGTGCCACAACAATTTCTTGTTTTAAAGTATTCTTAACTTCGTCACGAAAATTACTCTGGCTTTCTCGAACGGCCACTATCTCGTTTAGCAATGTTATTTGTACCGTGGTGACTTCTCGCTGTAGATTGTCTTGGACAAGTGCAATCTCGGTTCGTAAATTAGTCTGTATATTCGTAACTTCGTCTCTTATGGACGCTAAGTCCCTAGTTACATCGCCCTGCACAGACGCTAAATCTCTCTTTACTTCCTCCTTCACTGATGCTATATCTCTCGCTAAATCCCTCGTTACTTCCTCCTTCACTGATACTAAATCCCTCGTTACTTCCTCCTTCACTGATGCTAAATCCCTCGTTACTTCCTCCTTCACTGATGCTATGTCTTGGCGTATGCTTTCTAGCACACGCATCAGAGCTTGGTTATCAACATCCATGTTCGGGTGAGACGTTTTGTTAGTGCGGTCATCTGCTTGTTTACCTAACGCTGTCAAACTCTCGCCTTCGTTAGCGCCACCAACGATAACCTGTTCGATTACTTCGTAAACGTGCTGATCGATGATACTCTGTTCCTTAGACATTTTCAACACAATTCCGTATCGTCAATATGTGTAACTGCGTCAAGGAAACCTCTATGGTCAATGTTCCGAGCAACTAATTTTCCCTATTTTCGTACGGTCATATAATGTCTTTGGTTTTGGCACGCTAAATGTTTAATGCTATGCACATATAACCTGTGTTGTGTCAGAATAATTACGAGACAGGATATGATCTCGTTCGGGCCCCACGTCATTGGTGACAGTTCTGTAGTGTACTTTCTTAGGATACCTGTGTTATTCCAACTCCCACCATCAAGTATTTATGAATAAAGGGCTCCGGCTAGCTGGACGGTGTAAGGTGTAGTATCCGAAACAGAATTAAATATAAACATATTACTAGTGTTGTAGTATAAGTTAGTGAATCGTATATTAAGACACAACACTATCGAAGTCCTACAGCGTAACTTAAGGTTCAAACTACTTTGAAAAAAGCATGTAAAAGCAGAACATTGCGTTTAATATTTCCATAGACTTATAATTAAATTTGGTGTGAGACGCTAAAATAATTTAAAATCGAAAACTGTAATTAGGTTAAGAACTATACCACAAACATCGGTAAGCCTCCAGTCCAAATACCATTGGCCTACAAACTAATTCAATCACAACAGTTCTCCATTCTACCACCAATCTTGACTGACATTTTAGTGTCCAAGTTGCTACGGTGAAGTTTCAGTAAAGTTAATTAGATTGCAGCTACGGCTAAAATATAAGAGTATACCAGATGTATCGGCCTCTTCTCCATTATAGAACAAGCTCAGAAGTGAAGTTGATTCCTGACGTCTTCTTCCAGGTATGCATAACCATACATACACTATTATTCCGTCTCCTTCCTTGAACAGGCGTGAATTTCTTGCCACTTCCTTTTTACCGCTGCTGACATATATTACAACACCCCATTTTCTCTTCCAAAGTCAAAACAACACCAAACAATACACTACTACCGAAAAATAACATTAACATTCTCTCTGGAACGGCTCACACCATATTACCAATACTACACACAAAATATTTTTACATGCACATTGAATTTACATAGAGTTAATTTACTTATTCAGTTTGTTAATTACTTAGTTTATACTAAAAATGATTTTCTGTAGGTTCACTAACATCCAAACGTTATGCTACACTACATTACATACGTACAGTCTACGTTTGAACATGTTTGTTTTCTGTTAATAATAACGCTACATTACATACGTACAGTCCACGTTTGAACATGTTTGTTTTCTGTTAATAATGACACTACATTACATACGTACAGTTTACGTTTGAACATGTTTGTTTTCTGTTAATAAAAACGCTACATTTCATACGTACAGTCTACGTTTGAACATGTTTGTTTTCTGTTAATAAAGACGCTACATTATATACGTACAGTATACGTTTGAACATGTTTTTTTTCTTAATAATAACACTACATTACATACGTACAGTCTACATTTGAACATGTTTGTTTTCTGTTAATAATAACGCTACATTACATACGTACAGTCTACGTTTGAACATGTTTGTTTTGTGTTAATAATAACGCTACATTACATAGTACAGTATACGTTTTAACATGTTTTTTTTTCTCTTAATAATAACACTATATTACATATGTACAGTCTACATTTGAACATGTTTGTTTTCTGTTAATAATAACACTACATTACATACGTACAGTCTACGTTTGAACATGTTTGTTTTCTGTTAATAATGACACTACATTACATACGTACAGTCTACGTTTAAACATGTTTGTTTTCTGTTAATAATAACGCTACATTATATACATACAGTATACTTTTGAACATTTTTTTTCTCTTATTAATAACACTACATTACATACGTACAGTATACGTTTGAACATGTTTGTTATCTGTTAATAATAATGCTACATTACATACGTACAGACTACGTTTGAACATATTTGTTTTCTCTTAATAATAACACTAAATTACATACGTACAGAGTACGTTTGAACATGTTTGTTTTCTGTTAATAATATCACTACATTATATACGTACAGTCTACGTTTGAACATGTTTTTTTTCTCTTAATAATAACACTACATTACATACGTACAGTCTACATTTGAACATGTTTGTTTTCTGTTAATAATAACGCTACATTACATACGTACTGTCTACGTTTGAACATGTTTGTTTTCTGTTAATAATAACGCTACATTATATACGTACAGTATACGTTTGAACATGTTTTTTTTCTCTTAATAATAACACTACATTACATACGTACAGTCTAAGTTTGAACATGTTTCTTTTCTGTTAATAATAATGCTACATTACATAGTACAGTATACGTTTTAACATGTTTTTTCTCTTAATAATAATACTATATTACATACGTACAGTCTACATTTGGCATGTTTGTTTTCTGTTAATAATAACACTAAATAACATACGTACAGTCTACGTTTGAACATGTTTGTTTTCTGTTAATAATAACACTACATTACATACGTACAGTCTACGTTTGTACATGTTTGTTTTCTGTTAATAATAACGCTACCTTATATACATACAGTATACGTTTGAACATGTTTTTTTCTCTTAATAATAACACTACATTACATACGTACAGAGTACGTTTGAACATGTTTGTTTTCTGTTAATAATAACGCTACATTATATACGTAGTGTATACGTTTGAACATGTTTGTTTTCTGTTAATAATAACGATACATTACATACGTACAGTCTACGTTTGAACATGTTTGTTTTCTGTTAATAATGACACTACATTACATACGTACAGTATACGTTTGAACATGTTTGTTATCTGTTAATAATAATGCTACTTTACATACGTACAGACTACGTTTGAACATATTTGTTTTCTCTTAATAATAACACTAAATTACATACGTACAGAGTAAGTTTGAACATGTTTTTTTTCTCTTAATAATAACACTACATTACATACGTACAGTCTACATTTGAACATGTTTGTTTTCTGTTAATAATAACGCTACATTACATACGTACAGTCTACGTTTGAACATGTTTGTTTTCTGTTAATAATAACGCTACATTATATACGTACAGTATACGTTTGAACATGTTTTTTTTTCTCTTAATAATAACACTACATTACATACGTACAGTCTAAGTTTGAACATGTTTGTTTTCTGTTAATAATAACGCTAAATTACATAGTACAGTATACGTTTTAACTTTTTTTTTCTCTTAATAATAACACTATATTACATACGTACAGTCTACATTTGAACATGTTTGTTTTCTGTTAATAATAACACTAAATTACATACGTACAGTCTACGTTTGAACATGTTTGTTTTCTGTTACTAATGACACTTCATTACATACGTACAGTCTATGTTTGTACATGTTTGTTTTCTGTTAATAATAACGCTACATTATATACATACAGTATACGTTTGAACATGTTTTTTTCTCTTAATAATAACACTACATTACATACGTACAGAGTACGTTTGAACATGTTTGTTTTCTGTTAATAATAACGCTACATTATATACGTACAGTATACGTTTGAACATGTTTGTTATCTGTTAATAATAATGCTACATTACATACGTACAGTCTACGTTTGAACATGTTTGTTTTCTCTTAATAATAACACTACATTACATACGTACAGTCTAAGTTTGAACATGTTTGTTTTCTGTTAATAATAACGCTACATTACATAGTACAGTATACGTTTTAACATGTTATTTCTCTTATAAATAACACTATATTACATACGTACAGTCTACATTTGAACATGTTTGTTTTCTGTTAATAATAACAATAAATTACACACGTACAGTCTACGTTTGAACATGTTTGTTTTCTGTTAATAATGACACTACATTACATATGTACAGTCTACGTTTGTACATGTTCGTTTTCTGTTAATAATAACGCTACAATATATACGTACAGTATACGTTTGAACATGTTTGTTATTTGTTAATAATAATGCTACATTACATATGTACAGTCTACGTTTGAACATGTTTGTTTTCTCTTAATAATAACAATATATTACATACGTACATTCTACGTTTGAACATGTTTGTTTTCTGTTAATAATAACACTACATTACATACGTACAGTCTACGTTTGAACATGTTTGTTTTCTGTTAATAATAACGCTACATTACATAGTACAGTATACGTTTTAACATGTTTTTTTCTTTTAATAATAACACTATATTACATACGTACAGTCTACATTTGAACATGTTTGTTTTCTGTTAATAATAACACTACATTACATACGTACAGTCTACGTTTGAACATGTTTGTTTTCTGTTAATAATGACACTACTTTACATACGTACAGTCTACGTTTGAACATGTTTGCTTTCTGTTAATAATAACGCTACAATTCATGCGTACAGTTTACGTTTGAACATGTTTGTTTTCTGTTTATAATAACGTTACATTACATACGTACAGTATACGTTTGAACATGTTTGTTTTCTGTTAAGAATAACGCTACATTACATACGTACAGTGTACGTTGTTTGAACAAGTTTTTTTCTGTTAATAATATCGCTACATTACATACGCACAGCGTACGTTTGAACATGTTTGTTTTCTCTTAATAATAACACTATATTACATACGTACAGTCTACATTTAAACATGTTTGTTTTCTGTTAATAATAACACTACATTACATACGTACAGTCTACGTTTGAACATGTTTGTTTTCTGTTAATAATAACGCTACATTACATACGTACAGTATACGTTTGAACATGTTTGCTTTCTCTTAATAATAACGCTACATTACATACGTACAGTATACGTTTGAACATGTTTGCTTTCTCTTAATAATGACACTACATTACATACGTACAGTCTACATTATAACATGTTTGTTTTCTGTTAATAATAACGCTACATTACATACGTACGCCACATGAGTAATAATACTCGTAAGTTTCTGATAAACACCGATAAAACAATAATAACCATGTGGGTTTGCATGTTGCAGGTGCAATGCAGCTGGGTGTTAATCATGACGGTGCCAATGCAACTACTGGACAAGCTCAATAGGTGACTCGTATCATCCAATCTAAACATTCGTTTGTAGCCAGTAAGAAGAACACTCTCAATGAAAAAGAGACAGAGGAAACAAGAGTGTTGTCTACAAATGAACTGCAAAGACAAGTGCTGATGGAGCAGTTGCATCCTGCACGAGCTCAAATTGATGCCGCAAGAGCTATATACGCAGTGTATACAACACAGCTACAAGAAAGTACAACAAGACATTCAACAACCCATTTACACACTTCCGAGAATTCCACAAACAACGCCAGCACCTGTTGCTACAGTAGGCGAACGAGACATTTCGTTTCGTGCTGTGTAGTAAGATCTAATAATGGATTCAGTCATTTTTATTGTTTGTTTTCCTTATAATTTATGTTTCTTAATGTTCCAACAATGATGTTGTTTAGTTAACTGTCCAAATAATTACAGTAATAACATTAGCTCTATTAACGTAGTTAGCTCTTTTCGTTCCAGTTTTCCTCTACCAGTTACTTCTCATTCTAGTGCGACACCATCGAAGTCGTCCTTTTCTCTGGGGAAAACGTCTCCTTCAAGATGTTTGGCAACGCTGTGTAGGGAAATGCAGCAGATGACTATAGTTGGATCTTGATTTAATTTAACTCTGGTTACTTACTGCAATGCAAGGAACCGCCTCTTTAGCTGACCTATACGTTCATAATGACACGCTCACTTGTTAAAACACTGTTATAAGTATTCTGTATATTTCCGCCAGAATTTCTAAAGGGTGTCATTAATCAAGGTTCAATTCCATATCCTGAATCTCCCAACAATAAACAATTATTTAAATCGCTGAGACGTTCACGACCCAGCAAATTTTCCATATTCAGGAGTCATGAACTAGCATCACTTGTAAAAACTTCTCGTGCATCGCATGTAACCTGTACATTTACACTTGCAAATGATTTCCTGTATATGTACTCATCGCCATGTGGTGGACAAGGTTTTCGGATTCGCACATGGGTGCAATCCACAGCTCCCATGCTTGTTGGAAATTTGAAACGATTTTACTACAGCTCCTTAGTATGAGTAACTTGATGTGGGGAAGACGGAAATTTTATCTAGTCATTTGCTTTGTTAATTATTTCTCCAGAAACATATTTTGCAGTTTTACTTACAGTAGTTTGATGAACAAGCATTTCGTCTGCTGTACTCAATTGGAATCCTGGATCTGCCATGTAGCGGAGAAATATCTACATTCCTTGTAACGAAGTAAGTGCTCCTCTCTTTGTTTTTTCAAACTTTCTCCAAGAAAGTGATCACTTACCACACAACATTTAGTTCACTTAAACGGTAAAATTGTTTATAATCCACTGCCTGGCTTTATTCGTTCTGTACAATTTTTTTCATGCGTGTCGTTGTTCAGTCACGTTTCCCATTTGACTGCACCAATCAAAATATGGTTGTTGTGACACACATAAAACATCTTGTAACTGACGAGGAAGCAAAGCTGCAGATGTGTACACAAGGCATTAAAAACCAAATGACGCAAAATTATTTTTGCCACAAAATCGTCGCTCTAGTTCTAACAGCCAGCTACACCACAGAGGAATCTCTATGCTGAAAAGTGTTCACTAACTGACTGACTGACATCAAACTGCAGCAAAGACCGTTGGGCAGAGAATCGTCCCATTTTGTGTGTGTATTCACGTTAGGTCGTAGGCGAGTACTAAGAAGGGACTTTTCGAAATTCGACCTCTAAGGGGTGATAAGGGGTGAAATGTGTTTCCGCAGAAACGTCGATAGAGCTCGAACCCAACTGCCAATCATTGTGATTTTTACTTTAATAAGACACTCATAAATGCATGTTAGCTAATTTAAGGATTTTCCGAAATTCAACATTTAAGGGGGTGAAACGACCTTAAATGTATTTCTGATTAACTATCGAAATCTATCGAACCCTTCGGGATAGAGAATTGGTATTAACTTCAAAATGTTGCTTACGTGAATGCCTAAGAAGTTGTATTAGGATTTTTGAAATTCGACCCCGAAGCAGTAAAAACGGGCAAAATGTGTTTTTATGAATCGTCTATATCACTGAAACACAATTGACTATCGTCGTGAGTTTTGCTTCAATTGGTTACGTATATATCTATGATAAGACTCCAAGCCGTTTCGAAATTCTTTAATTAAAGGCGTGAAAATACGTGATATATTTTCGATTATTCCTCCATATCTATCGAACCAATCGAGATATCAAAGTACTCTTTGCTTTAGAATGATGCTTTTATAATATCCCAAATACCATTAAAATCTATCTTCCTAATTCGGCCCCTAAGACGTTAAAAAAGGGTAAAATATGTTTTCGATTCACAATAGATAAATATCGATCCCATCGATCTTTATGTAGCGACGTGATTTTTGTACAAGAATGATGCTTACTCAAATTACTGAAAAGCAATTTCACAAATGTTCGAAATTCGCCACCTAAGGAGGTGAAAAGGGGTGAAAATTGGTGAAATGTGTTATCAATTAATCGTCGATATAATCCCAGCGGGCTATTGTCATGTCTTTCACGTTCACAAGACACCGATAAAGTATTCTACAGCGTGATTCAAGGGTTTTTCGAAATTCACTCTCTTAGGAGGTGAAAAGACCTACAATGTGTTTTCGATAATTCCTCGATACCTATCGAACCCGTCGAGATATACAGTTAATTTTTACTTTAGGATTATGAATACAAAAATGTTCGCAAAAAGGTTTTAAGATTTTTCGAAATTCGTACTCTCAGTACTGAGCAGGGGTCATAATGTATTTTTTAATGAATGATCGATTTTGTTTCGACTGAACGGGCTACCATCGTGATTTGCACTTCAATTGGATAATTATACAAATATATTAGGTGTGAGATAAAAATATTTCGAAATTCGACACACAAAAGGGTTAAAAGGCACAAATTTTGTTTTCCATCAACACACGATATCTAACCAGTTTGAGTTATTGAGGTATTGTTTACGTCAGAGTGATGCTTAGGTAAGAATTTAGAATTTTATGTGTAAATTTTTTTACTTTATAAGATAATGTGCTTATTAATAATAAAACTAAATTTGTAAAATTTCAAGGCAGATGATCCGTAAAGCAAGTACGACGATCGATAAATAAATTATACAGGAGTTCCACTCTACAATAACCTATCGAGACGTGGTGTTGTGCAACCTCTATAAGCCCAGGACATAAATATTTTGTTATTTAAATTAAATATGTTTACATTAATTATTTCGACGTTACGTGATGCAGTTGTTTGTAGCTCTGGTACACATTCCGGGAAGTTCTGGGCTCAAATTCCGTTATAAACTGCGTACGAACGTTCAATTCGACACATAAAATTGCAAGGCAAATCGTATTAGTGCAGTTTGCATTTAGCCGTTTGGAAGGGGTAAAATAGATTATGCAGTTCACTTTCCACTTAGGTTCCTCAACAACATCAGCTCATATATATTATCTCACTAATTTCAAGGTTGGTGCACAAAATACGTTTCCGGGAAACGTTTTTCCACCAAAACTTTCTAATGGCGTTGAACTTCAAGTGAACATTTTGAAAATATGCAATTGAGGGTACTGTCACCAATGGTTGTTCAACAGGGTAAATCAGACGTTTCTCATTCGATTAACCTCTTACATTTAAGAGTCTATAACTACCCCACAACAAGAACTTTGCAGTGCTATAAATAAGGTCCAGGTGAAGTCGTTAACAGCGGCAGGGACAAACTTAGGCCTGTTTTTTTTGCGTTGATAGCTATAGCTACTTATCCTGCTGCAGATTTAGTTCAACTAGCCGCTTGACGCTTAATGATTGAAGTACTAATTTGGTGTACAAAGAGGTTTTTCAATTAAAGTATAATATTAACGGTTACGAATAATACTCGTGAGCAAAGCCGCGAGGGATTGCTAATATACATACATACATACATACATACATACATACATATATATATATATATATATATATATATATATATATATATATATATATATATATATATCAAACCAGACGGTCTATCGCCGTGACTTTTACTTCAATCTTTCAATTATAAAAATGCATGTAAGCCAATTTAAAAAATTGTAGAAATTGAACATTTAAGGCGATGAAAAAAAGTAATTGTGTTTTCGATTAATTATCAATATCTATTGAACCCTTAAGGATACGGTTTTGCTTCTCAATTCAAAACGATGCTTATGTTACTACCCAAAAAGTAGTTATAGAATTTTTCGAAAATACACTGCCAAGGAGTAAAAAGGAGAAAAATATGTTTTTTATTATTCATCAGTAATAGCTCGAACCCAATGGGCTATCGCGATTTTTTCTTCAATTAGATACGTGTTTTCGATATTTCTTCTATAGTTATCGAACCACTTGAGATATTGAAGTGCTGTTTGCTTCAGTATAATGTTTATGTATAGACCCAAAATACTTTTTCAATATATTTTCCGAATTAGACTCAAAAGATGTAAAAATGGGTTACACATGTTCTTTATTCGTGATATCTATGTTATAATATATGTCGACCCCAGTGAACTTTTAAATATATACGTACCCTAAGAGGATTAAAAGGAATGGAATGTGTTTTAGATAAATCCACGAGTGTTACCGAACCCGTCCAGACTAAGAGTTGTTTATTTCTTTATGATGATAAATACGTAAATGACCCTAAACAGATGTAAGAACTTCTCTTATTCCGAAATCTTAGGACTTTGAAGGAATTAAATAAGTTTTTCAATGAATAGTCGACTTTGCTTAGATTCAATGGGTAATTATCGTTATTTTCACCTCTATCGTATACTTATACAAATGTTTAACAAGTGTTGGTACGATTAGGGATATTTGATCAATAAATTGGCGAAAAGACGCAAAATTTGTTTTAAGTGACCCCATGATATCTACCTAACCAGTTGAGATATTGAGATAACTATTACTTAATAATAATGATTATTTAAAAACGTATACATTTCAAAGCAGGCATTCCGAAAAACAAGTACGTCCAACGCGAAGCAATAAACAGGGAAGTTAACATTATGCAATTATATCGTTACGTATGGTTGTACAACCTCTGTGAGTCCAGAGACTAAATATTTTATTATTTATGAATTACGGTACGTGATATTTACAGTGAATGTCCACCATCGTCTGTGCGACGCTGCGGAATATACCAAACACTCGTGTACGCAGTGTTGCCTACACGCCAGGCTCTATGTCATCACGTCAAAACTTGACGTGCGTTTTGCACGAAAACTATGAGTCCTAGACAGTCGTTACAAGATGACCTTTATTATTACTACGCTCACATTACCCAATAATTCACTTTTAAATGTTGTATTATCCTAACGGTCAAAATTTGTCAGAAATTTAAGGATGGTTAAATGCATCAACTGGCGTTTACTGTTTGTTTGTCGGCCGTATTTTCACTAAGTAATATATTGATTTTCGTCAGTTTACATCGATTAGTGTTCGGTTTGTGGGGAAATTAAAATATTAAAATTTGATTTTCCAAGCATGTCATTGTAGCCTGCAATGTCTTTATCCACTGTAATTTTTTTTTTAGTTTCGTATATCAGTTGGTTTTAGCGTAGTCGTTAAAACGGAAACATGCAAAATATGACTTTAACAAGCCATTACGCGAAAACTATGAGAGATAAAAAAATTTCATAAGAGCCAAATTGAGTCACATTTTGTGTCTAAAATAAGAAAAAAAAAATATCTTGTACAAATAAAAAATAAAAAAATGGTGATGAAAATTGCGGTAAATCGCACCCTTAATATTACGGTTACGTACAAAACGTCATATATTTTGTGCTTTATTTTTCACAAGGAATCACCTACCGGAGTTTGTCGGGAGTTTTTGTGAACCCCATATGTATGTACGTATGTATGTATGTATGTATGTATGTATGTATGTATGTATGTATGTATGTATGTATGTATGTACAGTGTGTTTCGATTCAACACAGAACTGGCAAGTGGGCTGCCTACCCACCCGCAACCGGCGTGAATTCTGCTCGCGGCGCGCTAGCGACGGAGCTACGTTCGATTTCACTGGTTGCCGCCTTCTTACGCAGCATTCTAAACGGTTTAACTCTTTCAACATATATTTACACAGACTTTGGAATATGTTTCAAC
>PNEQ01122920.1:0-11982 GCA_003012365.1 Medauroidea extradentata | reverse complement strand
TAGTCCAGTCACTTTAGGTTTTAACCTTACGAAAAATAGTGTCAAGCTGTAAATTGGCAGAGTTGTTCAACTTTATGCCCTGAACAACATATCAAAAGTCCCCAACTCTCCCCTGTCTGCTTCCTGGAATTCCAGGGGGTTAAACATCTGAAACACTGGAGATGTGCGAGTTACCACTGGAACTGCTGTTATTCATAAATGGCAAAAGCTATAAAGTTTAAATAGGTCTCAAATTGAAGATAAAAGTGTGGACTTTATTTATGATTTAACAACATTGTAACTTTATACCATTCAGTGGCGTACGAAGCGACTAAAACTCAAAAAGTTAAAAAAAATTGACAATTTTTGTTTATATTTTTATTCTAGATACGTAAATACCACAGATGTCGTAAAATACTTTAAATAAAACTTTTTAAGCGTACTTTTAGCTTTCCATTGGTATCCTCTCAATGTATGTGTGACAAATGGTCATGGAGATATGCATGTTTAAGTGACGCACTGCACAAAGCTATGGAAGGAATATGTGACAATGAAAGTCTGCATGGCAAAAATAAATAAGACTTTCACGTGTAAATATTCTAAATAATAATGGTCTAAATTATGTAAAATTATAAAAATTGACAATATATCATAAAAACTAAGTACGATGTAAATGAAAGTAAAAAATTGCTCTTCGGCTTTGGACTGACCAATTAAAGTATAGTATCTTAAGGTTCCTACGGAATATTGCAGGTATTTACAAAGATGTGTGACTGAAGTTATGTATGAATCTTAAATTGATGTAATAAGAATTTTACCTTCTATTGTAAGAGCGGAAATTCGATGCCATCTTCTTCATCCGATGTTCCATCACGAACGAAGATATTCTGACACATTCCACGGCATCGTCCACACATACTGGAACACTGCAGTCCTGCTCTTCTACACTCACACCTACTTCTTGAGTTACAGCCTCCCTTGCCATTGCAGGATATTATGTTAAGTAGCTCTTCAGGAGCAGGTGGTTGCATGGTGGGGCGAGGAACAAGTGTATAGTTTAGTATCTTCCATCCCCAATTCGAAGCATCCAGATGATTTCCCAGCCACTCTTGTGTTTGACAGTAAACCCGGAGTGCATGCTCACAAGCTGCAGCAGAAGTTGGAGGGAGGGTTGCTAAGTTGAATGAGGTTGATATTGCTGTCTTAGCAATACCTCTATTGTACATATAGACCCTCAATTCGTTAAGTGATGCGCAGTCGTGACCATTGTAAAGTTCAATTATAAACTTTTCTCCTCCTTCTGTAATTTTGTGACTCTCTGTATCAGCTGTGTTAAAAATAGACACCGTTTTCTTCAATTCAGCATTTTCAGCAAGGATACTCCAAGCCTTCTTTTTTCCTTTTTTGTAAACTGCTGATGTTGTATCACATCCAGTCATGGCATGTACAAAAAGTATATGGCTTTTCATATCACCTATCTTGTTCTGATTTTCGGAAATATTGTACAGTTTTGCCGCATGTGATCCGATACTTGGCGTGAGAAGTGTAACATTTGCTTCATTTGGGGTTCTAGCCACGAGCAAAACCAAAATGTCACTATCTGAAGATACGACTGTCACTTTATATTCAGTTTTTGCTTTTTCCAGAGCAGTATCTACTATTAAGACATCTGCATTTCCTTTTGCATTTATCACGCGCACTTCTTTGTCCTCTAGACGAATTTTCAATTCCTGTATCAGCTTCGTCTTGTTGATACTGTTTGACAGAAAATCTGCTTGACTGCATGCAACGAATCTTGCTCCTTCAACTATGATATTTACACAACTTCGTTTTGCTGCTCGTCGGATTCGTTCTTGCTCTTTCGTACTAGGAACTTCGTAGCCATCGAATACTACAGTCGATGAGGTGGTGTAGTGATCACTCACATACCTCACATACAATTGAAAAACTTCTTCATATGTAGCTGGGAGAGGCCATATAACTTTTCTTAGCAGCATGCCTCCATCAACTATAATTTCATTTCCGATGGACAACATTTGTTTGATGCACTCGTCATCAGGGGTGCTTGACTCTAAGAGATCGCAAATTGAAGACTTGGCAGTTTTTCTCAATTCAGTGTTTTGAAATAGTGCTGGAGGGTATGGAGCTAGTTCATACTTCAAATATGTGCTCAGGTCTTCTGGTGTTTTCATGATGCATGAAATCCTCATAAACAGTTGGTTTGTGTCCACAGGAACATCATCTTCGCGCACCTTAATACAGGGTCCTGTGTAAGAAATCGGTTTTACTTTGTCAGATCTCTTCAATTTTATGTTTCCAAAATCCTTCCCAATCATTTTCTTGATGCAGGCCTTCCCCACTGTTTCCACAGAATCACAGTTTACCGAAGCATTAGCGACGACCCCAGTTGAGACGGATATAATATTGCCAGTGTCTACATCAAATGGACTGTGATTGTTTAACCATGCTACAAACTTCTGGACATCTGTTTTATCACGTCGTTGCCGCGATTCTCGGACCTCTACATGCTGCTCTGATGATGATGATGAAAAAACTCCGCAGAATTTTTCAATGCCTTCACACATCCGCAGTGTTCCAGGAAGGGAAAGAACCCACTGACCAAGTGTACTGTCAGTTATACCTCGACCTCTTGTAAGACCTCCAGATGTTTTGATTGCGCGCATAAGCTGCTGTTCTACAATCATATCACTCCAAGTACCACTCCAAAACTCGTCGCTTCTTCTGATTGTAAAATAACCTCTAACAACGAAATTTTCATATTCTTCTGCAGGGATTTTGGACTTCAGATCTTGCATCTCCTGAATATACAAATATGCACTTTTGCCATAGTTTGTATGGCCTGCAGCATGTAAATGAGGTAACATGTTTTTCACACTATGAAGGTGAAGTTCCCAATCTCCAGTCCTTTCTACTCTTATAAAGTGACGGACCAAGCTAACTTGCCTGATGTACTGTACCCAAAGTGCTGATGTGCGACTTTTGGCAGAAAGTTCATTACAGACATCTTCCATGGCAGTGGACAGTGTCAAAAGTGTTTTACATTTATGTACATCATCGTAAGAGATTGCATGATTAATAAATTTGCAAATTTTGTACCTCTTGTACTTCAGCTGGGCAAAGATCCTTTAATCGAAAAAACAGAATCTGAATTAAGGCTTCTTGAGTAAGAAAGTGTGCTCTGAGAGCTCGTGCATATGTGTGTCCAGTCAGCATATGAACAACTGATGCCTTAGCATAGACTTCGCTCCATAGATCTGCAAGTCCACTACCTTCCATAATATATCCTACAGCTCCCATGAAGGACATTAGAAGATGAAACCCTCCTAATCGAACAACAACTTTTTTCAGAGGACTTTCTTCCTCTGCAGATGCGACCATTTCAGCTGCTTTTATGTACAATGGCTGGTCAAAGGTGATGAAACATGTATCCTGGCCATATTGCTGACATATATCCACAGCAAACAGCATAGCTGTGTACAAAGTACTCAGATTGCTAGGGTCCAGATTAATGAAAGGTAGTGCATCTATCTGTGATACTTGAAATATATGGTCAGTATTTGGTACCATTTTCATGTATCCATTCCATGATGGGGTACAACCAGGTGACATACACTTTCCAATGGCCCACAACAGATCCAGGGAGTTTGCTCTTGAGACGCTTTCCACAAAATAATTTCCAAGATCCTTTATTGTAATGGCTCTGAGACCTGAATTTTGAGGTTTCTGGTACCACTTAATATTTATTCTCCCTTTTTCTGCAATCTGTTCAGCAGATGGAATTTTGAAAATGCGCTGTAAAGGTGCTTTGTTCTCTTCTTCGGGAGGAGTGATCGACATGACACCTCCAAGACTGTGGAACGTGCCAAAACCATCGATCGTACGTATGTTGAAGTCTGCATTGTCGAAAACTTGTTGGACGAAATGGCCAGGAGTCTTTCTTGTGTCACTTCTTTGCTCAATCGTGGAAAGTTCATATCTTTGAACTTCTTTGTATGATACAGAAAATCCTAGGTTGTGAAGCAGGTTGACAAGCTGTTTCGATGCAAAGTGCCGATGAGTCCATACACCAATGCCAAGTAAAATAGGCAGTACAACTGATCGTGGCCTACACGCACTTACAATTGCTTCACCAATTGCTGCCTGTTTTCTTTTAACAGTGCTTTCATCTTCTCTTTTAGATGTTATCATTATCTTCAAGAAGGTTTGAAGTGATGCTGGTAATGTTGAATTATCTGTAGATGATAACTTATTGGCATCTGGATACAAGTCACAATCGTAAATTTTCTGTCTTATATAATGTCTTATAATTTTTGCTGCTGCATCAACAATGCGCATTCTCTCGTCAGTTTCAGTTTGTTTCTACTCAGTATACCACTGATCATAGAGAATTTTCTCTGAAGTTTCCTTCATACTCACTACAATTGATCTTCCTGGCAATTCAACAAAATTGATCAAACTCCCAAAATATGCACTGAGGTTGTCTTTTAACCAGGGTTTTGAATACTTTTCTTCCCCCTCATTGATTTTATTCCAAAGGTAGGCCAGACTGAACTGGCACTCATCACTGTCTTCCAGAAACTGACACAAAGATTTGAAATCTTCACTTTCGTCAGCAGTACGGGGACGGCCACGTTTTGTAGAATGAGTTGAGTGCAGTTCCTTGCCCATGAAAAATTTCAAGTGGCATTTAGCATGGTACTTAGCTTCAGCAGCTACTAGATCATGTGTGGTGTTCAGCCTAGTTTCAACTTCATTTCCCCAATCATCTCCTCTGTGACGAGCATGTTTCAGCACATTTTGAAGCAACTCGATTGTGGATGCATCACGAATGCTGTCTCGGTGCTCCAACTTCTTTTTGATCTCAGCTTCCTTATTAGCAACCTCACCACAAAGGAAACATTGTTTTTTAATGTCAAAATATTTACAAAATGAGCGCAGTGCAGATATACCACCATTATCTTCGTCACCCTCGGAAACTGAGTGTGTCCTTTTTAATTATTTTATAATGCTGCTTGGGCGAATGTAGCTTTTCCTGCAAGAAATGTGAAGGACTAAACCACTAGTGAAGATGTCTTTCAAATCATCGTTTCTTTGTTTGCTTGCTTCTCTAAGTGATGCTGCTGCTTTTTCACCAATGGTCACAGAGTCAGTGTCTTTCAGCGAGAAGCCACACACTATACAAACTTTATTCTCCATGACTGCAGTGGTAAGTAAGGAAAAAGTACCACATTTTGCATACACTCACTTGACTGTTGGAACCTCTACTGTAATCCTCGCGGCTGAAAAGAAAACAGAATTAATAAGCCTATTTCCTTTTACTCATTGTCTGTAAAATAACCTCGGGCTGCACAGCAAAAGTTTCTGTCTACAGCACTTTTGTTCTGTTAAAATGTCCAGTCTTTCTTAGTAACGCTACAACATAGAACATCAGATGTTGAACAAAATATAATTTTTGATCTTGTGTTATAAAATTCGTAATGCCTACTCTACATGTTGCCCAATTCTGTAATAGTTTTAATACCCATTTTTTGGTAGCATATCAGTAAGTCATATTTTATCACCCTCCCGAGGGGTCCAGCTCTGAGTACATTTCATTTGTACAGAAATGTCTTAACGTATTCTATTTTTCATTATAGTATGCCATGCAACACACACACATGCCATGAGGCTGGCCCTTTAAATTGTCAACAATGAATATTGGCCAAAACGTAAACGAAACACTATCATTTTACAGATAAAACTATGGTCACTTTCAAAGAGTATTACTTTTAACATAGCATAGAGCAGAAAGTTCACTAACCAAAACACTTTTTAAAATTATTTAAAACATAAACGGTAGTTTTAAAACTTACTTGAATATTGAGACCATTGCAGCTAAGTTATATGAAAAATAAAAACAATTAAATATACTTCAAATAACAGGCAAACAACATCTTACGTAACTAAACATGTTACATATATTTCTACTGCACATAGTCGTAAATTTAAATGCTATTTCATGTTTCATTGATTTATCTTGCAGCTCTTATTTGGTAACATTAATATGCATGTAATTAAATTTAATAGATTGTTGGACACACGTGGCTGTAAATCAGTTATTCATGTACAAATATCGGTAATTATGTTAGATATGCTAATTTGATTATTAATACACGATTCGTTTCAACGCTATGAGATAAAAAAAAATTAATTCACTGTTATTTTTTTTGGATGTTAGTCGTATTTCCAACAATATGGCTTTGTACAGTAATGACATCCTAATTCAACAGTTTCGCACATTCATTTGAGAAAAGTTATTTTCTGCTGTGAAATGGGTTTGGATGCTTAACAGCCAATTTCATTAAATTTACTATAAATAATTAGCAGATTTTCAGTTATATTGATGAGTCTGAAGCTAACTATTTGAATAACTTTGTTGTGATATCCTTGTAAGGAAAAAATGTTTTTGTTTTGAAATGAATACCGAGTGAATACTTAGGTATTTAAGGCCTAATTACGAACAATGTTTAAAAATGTGATAGTTAAGTATTAAATTTGGTTACTATAAAAATGATATAAAATGATAAAATGAAATAATATGATAAAATGAAATAATATGGATCAAATTTAGATTAAAATGTTTAAAATAGACAGCGAAAAATGCAAAATCATTTATTATTATCTACAACGGTCAAACTTTACGTGAGACAATTAGAAGGTTCACCCTTAGAGAAAAGTCATATTAAAACACTTCATGAAAAAGACTAAAATAGACGATGACATACACAACTCACCATCAACGCACACGCAGTCAGAAATGTTGCCGCACAAAATCAATGTCAGAAATTTTATTCATATTACGTCGTCACTATTAACACAAAAACTTTATACTGTACAACGCAATCACCTCACACCACATAAATGTATGAACGAACAACCTGACAACATGCGATAGAGCAAGAGAAGGAGAGGGAGAAGAGCACACTGTAGCCAACAGTGTTGTTACTCGCTAAAATTTTCCCTGTGAAAATTCTTCAACTAATAAAACTTAAAAGAGAAAAATATTTCAGTTATACATTATTTTAACAGAACATTAAAAATGTTACTCAAAGATTTAACAGAAATATATTAAGTGGTTATTTTGGTCCAACAATGGCCGGTACACAGCAACACATTAGGAAAACATGAGTAGTCAATATCAGAGGTTGTGTTAAGTGTTCAATTGCAAGTAACCTAAATTCATCTGTACAGTATTGTTAGAATATTTTAAATAAATTGATGTTGCTTACTACAAATATTTAGAATATTTACACGTGAAAGTCTTATTTATTTTTGCCATGCAGACTTTCATTGTCACATATTCCTTCCATAGCTTTGTGCAGTGCGTCACTTAAACATGCATATCTCCATGACCATTTGTCACACATACATTGAGAGGATACCAATGGAAAGCTAAAAGTACGCTTAAAAAGTTTTATTTAAAGTATTTTACGACATCTGTGGTATTTACGTATCTAGAATAAAAATATAAACAAAAATTGTCAATTTTTTTTAACTTTTTGAGTTTTAGTCGCTTCGTACGCCACTGAATGGTATAAAGTTACAATGTTGTTAAATCATAAATAAAGTCCACACTTTTATCTTCAATTTGAGACCTATTTAAACTTTATAGCTTTAGCCATTTATGAATAACAGCCGTTCCAGTGGTAACTCGCACATCTCCAGTGTTTCAGATGTTTAACCCCCTGGAATTCCAGGAAGCAGACAGGGGAGAGTTGGGGACTTTTGATATGTTGTTCAGGGCATAAAGTTGAACAACTCTGCCAATTTACAGCTTGACACTATTTTTCGTAAGGTTCTGGTCGAATTTCGTCTAAAGTGACTGGACTATAGGGTTGCATGACTATTTGACATCAAAGGAAAACTTTAAATATTTGAAAACCTGTCGTCTTAACCAAGACGTATTAGAGAATTTTTTCTCTCGAGTGCGTAGCATTGGAAATAATGACAATCCAACACCAACACAATTTAAGTACAGGATGCGGATGCTTATGTTCGGAAACGAGTTACCTTTGCATCCGGGACTAATGTCGTAGAACTCAGCTCAAAGGAGCCATATTTAACTCCGCAAATGTTTGTTCAGTTTGCTGAAAATCAAAGAGGTCGAGAAAACATTGTATCCGATTGTGATGAACTAGGCGAAGAAAATAAACAAGTGGAAGGCGACATCCAGTTCGCGAACACTTTAAGACAATGTGATGAGGACGAAGCGCTTCGCTACATCGCAGGCTATCTGGCACACTGCTGCAGCGACAAGACTTTGGCAGATATCCATCAGTCAACCACAACAGAAGGTAAGTTTTTCTTTTTAAATTTTAATTCTTAAATATTTTGTGTAGGCCATGTTGGTGTAGTGGTTAATATGCTTGCTTGCCATTCTCGTATAATTGTACTACACGTAACTGTACTATATGCAGGTGTTTTTAAACACAAGTAAGACCGATGGTATAAATATAAAGGTCTCTTCATGTTTGGTTTGTGCTAATATAAATCATTTTTGCGTATTTTATACTATATTAATTAAATAGATATTTTAGTGAACAGATTTTCATTGAACAGGACAATCAAACTGACGCAATTTTTTTTGTAAAACTTTATGCTAGTAGTAGTAATTATATTAGTTATTATTATCTTTTATTTCATTGAAATTTTCAATATTAGATCGACGAGAATAAAATCTGTTACTAAACTGAAGTCATATTTTTGTTAAGGCCCTCTTGTACACATATTTTTTAAAAATAATAATAACTGGCATTGTAAGTTTATATAATAACAATTATATAACTATAAACGACTACTATAGATTAAACAATGAGAATATTTACGGGGTTACAAAGTACAGGATTTATCAATCCAAATACAGCCGAAATTGTATACTAGTCAAACTATTTTGGTCCCTGCATTTGATTTCAATAAGTTCATAAAGTACAATTGTGTAGAGTTCTATGGAGCACTGCATTCTACTTATGGCCGTGCTACATTCGCATGTCTCTTGGACCTTCGTGTCCTCTTGTCCCATCGTCTCTTGACATCACCAAGGGACACCCAGAAATGTGATGCCACAATAGAGCTGTCTCATCCTGCAGATTCAGAAAAGCGACACCAGAGTGCAGTTAATTTTAATGGAGTTTTCGTACTTTTGATCGTCCTTTATTTTGTTATTTACCTATTACGTGGATTCGGAGACTGACAATAATTATACAAATTGATTAATAAAAAAGTATTAGCGGTGTTTTTTAATAGCTGTATAAAAAAATTCGTCAATTAGTCACGTTCGTGAAATTTATTGGCGCTTATTTTGGTTTAAATATTTTTTTGTGTTTAAATAATTCTCTTTTTACATTCCACATTCTCTACTGACATTATGAATACGAATGTTAGGGGCTTATTCATAGTCGTTTTTGACCCGGACTAGTGCGGGATTATCGTCGGACTAATTTTTGTCTTATTCATAGACGCGGACTAACGGCAGTCCGAGTCAGGACCAACCCTGGACTAACTGGCACAAGATGATCTCGAGATCATCTCGGAACTATCTCACGACTATGAATAAGGCCCTTTATGTTTACGAGCTAATTTTGGCGGCGTTTAATGTTTTGGAAATTCTTCTTCTTCTTTAACTAGACGAAGGACATTGGACGAAGGGACAAATTTATAAATATTGGCCATATACATGGGACAAGACGAGACATGGGACAAAGAGACAGCAAGGGACACGAGGGACAATGTCACGTGATCATTTCAGCTAATCGGCGCGCAGTGTCCAATGGACACAGCATGGGACAACTTGATTGTAGCACAGCCTTAACTATCCCATCCCAGGCATTACATGAGATGGTTAAAGTGGCTGAAGAAATGTTCAACCACCATCATGGTACAGGTATCAGCAAGGAGCGAGGTATTGTAAAGAACTTTATAGCGAGACTTACCAAAAAATTTCCCAGTGCTGACAAACTCGTTTTGAAGAAGCTAGCCAGAACAAGGACATTCATAAGGTTGCGCTACCTGAATCGCAAAGCCCACGCAGATTTCTTACTAAAAAGAGAACAGAGGAAAAAGAAGCAGTATAATGTTCTACCATAAAAAAGTACGGAATTTGAGAGCATTATGTTTAATATTTTATATGCATTAGAAATGGTGATCATTTAAAATTCATAAAAAGGCAGTAAATTTATTACAGTCCCCATTTCCAGCTGTTCTGAAAGTTTCGAAAGCATTCAAGTTGAAACATTGATTTGCCATTCTGATTTACATGCCTAGGGTTGTATCCAAATTAATTTTTATAATAGAATTTAACTTAAAAGTAATTACAGAATTGTGCATCTGAGCATTAACTTAATTAACTTTATCGAGTATCTAGAGCTTCAATTTTTTTAAAATTCATTAGTTCACATCGAAAGCCGTTGTGTGTTGTGTGCTATAATATTGAAATTCCCACGAATTTTGTGTACCGGTTATAGTAAATATTTTTTTTTTTTTTTTAGAATAACAAATTTTTCACAATTGAATAGTAAGCCAGGTTTTTTTTTCTGCTATTGAATATACTATACATTTGTATGTGGGGTGTGTTATATATGTATTATATGTATTGTAGGCGCATGTATATAATTTAAATAGCTCACTAACTTTATTCATAGTACCTTTCATGTCGTAAACACCATACATAGAGAAATATATTGTTATTGTGTTAACAAGAGGTAATGTGTAAGTTCATTTTATGAAGTTCAATGTATAAAAAGCTTCGCAAAAGTCTATTCCCAGGTATCGCATGCTGTATCCGAGATTTCAGTACTTAATTTTGGATTGCTTGTGAAATAAAACTGAAACCATTTGTGTTCAATGATGCGATTTTTTGCTGAATGAGTCTGCGTTTACCGCCAGATTCATATATTAAAAGGTATTTATGCAACAAAAATAATATTTAAAGCGGCTCATTTCATTCAGCCGTGTGTACATATATGGTGTGCAAAGTCCAGCACAAACACGTCTTAATTTCTTGTTTCTCGTGAATTAATTCTGGAGATGCCGTTTACTGCATGGCGAAGGCAGCCGCGCGTTGTCCACAGTGACGTCATGCACGGCGACCCGTACCCCCACCACTTTCTACCCCCGTATCGGCCCAACCTCTCCCTCTACTATCCTTGGGTGTCATCCACCTTAGCCTAATGAATAATTTTCCCACTTTGCATCTCAATGCTGTGGGGTGTTAAATAAGGTTATCCTTATTTTTGAAGTTATTGAGAGCAAGATCTTTATGTATGTACAGGTACACTGATAATAGGGTTCTGCGGTCGTGTTTTTGTTTTGATAAGCCATTTTAACATTCTATTCAGTCCATTGTATTAGGCCCTAGAAGTAATAGCTTAGTGACATAATCTTTAGCACATAATTTTAGGGAAAAAGAAACAACACTGAGAAGATCCAGAGGGTATAGGAGAATGGAGAGGGGTACGCAGTCAAAGTTGGTGAGGACAGTGAGGGATTGCACTGTGGAAGGAGTTGGTGACTGTGAGGTTGGTTGCAAGTGACACTCTCTCTCGAGCGGGATGAGATCAATTTAATTTAGATGTTATATGAGATGTTAGGGTGGGCGCCAGCAATACTCCCCAGTATTACACTTCGAGACTCTTACACTCAGGGGGTGGTCTGTCCAGGTACTGTTAATGATCCCACTCGACGGTGTTACTGATTGTTTTATACTGATAGGTACGTGAGCACTAGGGTATGAGGGTGAACAAAATTACTAATTGAATACTGCGACTGATAATTACGTTTCGATACACTGTTTTATTTTGCGTCTGCTTACATGTGCCTTAATGAAATTGTGTTAATTGAAAAATGCTGGATTTGGTCAGTGTGGTCACGGAAGGTGTTATGGCGCTTTCTGGCTGCTACTGATGTTAATACGGCGGTTGTGGCATGAGCTGTTATGACGGCACGTGA
>PNEQ01122919.1:0-11983 GCA_003012365.1 Medauroidea extradentata | reverse complement strand
AAAAACGAAAATTTAAATGATACAGTGTGGCTGGCGGCTGATACTCCACCTTAAATTTTTGAAATGTCTCGTGCATACATAATTAGTAGAGACATAATTTTATTGTGAACATATTTTTGCATCAGTTGGTTTCAATGTCGTATTGCACATGCAGCTCTGCTCCATGGTCAGTGATATAATGTTTCAACTCTCGCTTGTCTTGCGTTTCTACTGGCAAACTACAGACGTGCGGTGCCACAATTATCCTTAGAGCCCACGATTTTTCGCGAAAAGAATTGTGGAACAGTTTGTTTCAATGTCTTATGTGCACATAAGAAGCTGTGCTTCATGGTTATTGGCAGAATTTATTATTGCACAGACGTGGCTCATTTGACTGTGCCAACAGTAACAAGGTTACTGCGACACCACACATATGTGATTTGCGGGTAAAACCCTAGATGCTGGGAGTTATAAACAGCCAATCTCTGACCATGAAGCAAGGCTGTACATATATGTTCACATAAGCCATTGAAACAAACTGTTGCACAATTATTTACGCGATAATTCGCGGTCTCTAATTACCCTTATCCTACTCTGATTGTTGCAATCAAATGAGAGACCTGTTTAAACAAAGACGCACTGTCAATAACCACGGAACAGAGCTGCCGATGCGCGCGAAAGGTATTGAAACAAAAGTTGTGTAAAAAACCTTTACGCGACAAAATCGTGGCTCTATAGGCTTGGCGGGCAGAATGAATACTCGTGTTGAAAATAATGGAGTATTTCCCACAAAACGTGAATGTTAACAATGTTGGTAAGAAGGCTTACGAAGCTACCGGCTATTCCTAAAGAACCCTTTACGCTCCTACCTAATAATAACTGTAGCGTAGTCACACACTATGTCAGCAAATGTAAAACAAAAAAAGAAGGAAATTTTAACGAAAAATTACTCTACAAATATAACAGGCAAATATTTATTTCAAGTGCTCATTAAAATAATTAGTATTTTTATTATTATTAATAATATTATTATTATTAATGAGAATTTGTTTGTTAGATGAAAGTTACGTGAAAAAAGTGATCAACTGTACATTTATAATACATTTTGCTTATAATATTTGCGTTAAATTATATCAGTTCTTGGACATAAAATGTAGAAAATGCAGTCAGATTTCAAAGAAGTACATTATTTAACTTCGTAACGTGAAAGTGATCTTGCAAACGCGCACGCCAAAATCCGTCTACATCAATCTAAGAGCGATACGCCTTATACCTGGAGTGGAAGTGTGTCTTAACTGCCCTTTAAGATGGAAGCCTTAAGTGCCAATGTGGATACAATTAAGAGAAAGGACAATCAGAAATCTGTGCACAAACCCCGGACCTCTTTCGCCACATAAAGGTGACTAGTGAATTACGCCACTGGAGCCGGCTCTATAACTAAATACATGCGCTTCAATGTAATAAGAGTGTGAGGCAATTTGAACCTAGCCAAATTGATATCAGGAAAAATTCCGCATCTGGAAGTTAGTGGATATATAGGCCTATTTCTAATCAACGTGGCTGAGTTTAGCTTATTTGGTCCTGATTTCCACAAAACTCAGTGAATTCGGCAACTAAAAGCGTGTATTTATAAATAATTAAATTCATTAGTCAGCAGTGGCTTGTCTACCAACACTCAGTGACTTACTATTTCACAAAATATTGTTGCCAATTCGAAATTTAGTGCATGACTGATATTCGTTGGTAAATTTAATATTTATTTTAATTACGTAACACACCTCCTCCGCTCCATCTTACTTGCCAAATTAAAAAAATTTAAACTATTTACTGAAATATTTATTTGAAAATAACTTAAGATACCTATCCAAATTATTAAAATGTTACGAGTCACTGTATTCCTGACTGCGTATGTTCTGATACTTATGATTACCTAAACTTCTGGAGCAACAATTTTATTCTTTTTGGGCTTCCTCATTCTATCGTTTAAAGACCGAAACCCAGATCACATTACTTTAGTTTTATTTTACTGAAATTTTTTAACTAAACGTGTTATTTTCTCTATGATTACTTGATACATAAATGAAAATACGCAATATAAAAAAAAAACGTTTTTGCAAACTGTTCGAAGCGTTATAGCTATGATCAACAACATTCCGGCATTAGAAAATTTCCTAAAATTAACCTTTTCGCATTTAAATTTACAAGTTCATCAATTCTCAATGAACTAAGTTATGTACAACACTTATGGTACAAATTTAACTGTTTTTTTTTTCATGAGCGGATTTTGAGGGATCGCTATCTAAACCCTATATCTTGAGCGATATGTAAAGGGGAACAAAAAAACAATTAGCGTATTCATGCAAGTGTAGAAAACATGCACTAATTTATACTGAGTTAACGTATTTTAGTATTACTGAGAATATTAGTTGTTGGTTATCCCCTTTTTGACATTTGTGTATGACATTGAAACTGAATTCTCACTATGGCAGTCAACAATTTGTTTTATTAGTGATGTAGATGGCCAGGAGGGAGAACTATGCCTCTCAATTGTGCAACAATATGTCAACACTAGGTATAAGTATTACTAATGCTTCATCGTCTTACAATTAATTCCATTATAAAAATTAAGTGAATAATAATTTCCGCAAGTGCAAATGACCTGAGAGTTCGCAACTGTCTGGTTCGTACCAACACTCTTTGATAAAACAACTTAAATTAAAGCCAGTGAGCACATTACATATACACGTAAAAATCTCAATTATGTACGAGGTGAGACCATTCTCCGGAAAACAGAAGCCTGGCACATTGTTTATCTCACCAGGCGCCTCAGTGTCTGAAAACAGAAGTGTGGCACATGGTGTATACTGCCAGGCGCTGTAGTGTCGTAGCGTGGCCGGTACGACCACGTGACGCGCCCAGTCGTCCAGCGATACGGTCAAGTGTCGCGAGGGATGTTACGGCAGTTAGGCGATTTTTCTTCTACTCTGAATAATCTTAATGCTTGAGGGGCGGTCCTTAAGTTTCCATTCTCATTGGTTAGAATGTGAAAGTACAAGATTACTCCTAGCTGTTAGGAAGCATTTACACCATTCGTCAAGAAACCAGTACTGAGGGGGAGCAACTGACCCATTGTTGGCTGCTGTACATACCTGGGTGTGGTTTAAAAGCGTACGGTCACTTGTCGCTACGGCCACTTGACGTACCACCGAAAATTGGCACCAGGGTCAGTGGTGTAGCCGTACTACTGGTCCTCGAGTTGAGAGCCAGGGGTGATGTAATCGATCGATTATTCGAATATTTAACTATTTTGTTGTTTGCTAAGCAGCGCTAGTATCTTCCTGTATGTGAGGGTCACGTGTCTAAGCAGAGACGTCGTCGTTATAGAAGTAACTGTAAAATGTATTGCTGAAAAATTATTCGATATAGAGTGGAGCTCTGAATCTCCAGACCTTGCATTATAACTTATGTCTTAGACTACTCAGTTACCGAGACTTGGGATGCAACGGGACTGTATGTAGGCCTATATAAGTTTTGAACGTCATGATATTGGATTTATTGTTTTATTTACTACCTAACATGCCTAACAGCAAATTGAAATTACTGATTTATTTTCAACGAGATGTGAAGTTACATGGGTCAAACCTGTTCTTCAAAGCTAGCCGTGGACGCAGAACACTTTTACTCATAGCCTTATTAAGGAGTCTTTCACCAATCATCTATATAAAAATCAATCTGTATAATTTTAATGGGTTTATATATTTTTGTATTAATTCGATAATTTTTGATCATTCTACATCCATAAACTCCTTAAATGGTCAAATTTTGATTATTTATGAAACAGCTGTTTAGTTAATTACGTAAGTTTCAGTTCTATTAATAAACCATCTAAATATATCAACAGTTTTAAGAGATACAGATGATTATTTGATGCCACGTCTCTTAATGCCCTTAGAGGTTGAATTTCAAAATATCCTGGAATTATTTTAGGGAACAGCCATAAGTTTTATTCTGAAGCGAAAAAGCTCTGAATATCTCAAAGGGTTTAACAGTTATCTAAGATGTAGTGAAAACATTTTTCACGGCATTTCACTCCTTTCATTTTCGAGTTTTGAAAATAATAATAAAAAACTAATTCTATATGCATTTATTTAAGCTTCGTTCTGAGAAAAATTGCTTCTTCATCACAATTGGTTTAAGCGCTAACGAGGAGTCACTGAAAATTAATTTGGTCCCTTTTTACCAGAATTATTTTCGAATTTATAAAAAGTCCCTTCTCAGTGGGTGCCTTCTGGGCAGCCTTCCTAGTTCTATCGGTTCAGGCTGTACGTTGACGGTACTTCGTATGTATAGATAAATGAACGAACACGCATGTACTCTGGAAAATGTTTTTCATTTCACGTGTTATGTGAGTTTGGCAATTATGCTTGTGTTTCGCCGGAATATTTCAAGGTGTTGCATTGCACTCGTAGTAAACAAATTTGGTTTGCTGATAATGTGTTAACATATTGCTGGTATACGTTCGTGAATATAGTCTGTGTAGCAAAGCATACTACTATATTGATGAACAGCAAACATTTACATAAAAATATATGCTAAATTTTAATTATTTGGTATTTTTGTTTGTGTGCGGCAGATAAATAAACGCTGACTACGCAACTTTTACCCTACAAGTTTTTGAAAGACAATATGAAGAAAACTACAAAGAATTCCTGATACTCAAAATGACGGATTGTTAAGTGTGATCTCTTGCGCCGCAATTAAATGTACGAGATTTCGGCGTCATAGGTTGTTCTTCAGAAATACGTTACTTGTGAAACAATTTTGTTCAGAAAGTTCTTAAAAAAATTGTCATTGGTTGCTGTTAAGATTTTCAAAATTGGGTTCGAGAAACCGATGATCATAGAGATGATTTATGTTTAATTTCCACTTAAGTAGCCTATCCTTGTAAATAATTCATTATATGTTAGTAATTAGTAGAGGTTACATTGCTGAATAAAATATTTTCTCTGTCGTAAAATATTTATTTAGATTTTCAACCAATAAATATAATGTAAGATTAAAAAAATCTGTTCATTACTCAAAACATGAATTACTTAATGTAATACAGAAAGCAGAAATGTATTACATTGTATTGCTGTGACGACATCCATCGTTAATCTCCATCGAGCTGTCGGTCGCATTATCTGCATCACAATCTTCTGGTCTGACATATGTAGTGACAGGAGCAACGACGTCATCAACTTCGTCCAGTGTAGTTTCGACAGCTTCAGTACAGGCGACAGACACTCGGCCGTAGATTCCTTCGCTACTAACGAGATGTCGTTGGCTCGGCTCTGGAGCTGAATGCGGGGGCATTTGTAGGTGACACGACTTCATTTGTCTGTGTACATGGCTGGTGAGGTACTCTGCACCAACCGCTCCCTTGATTTAAAAGTGCATTTGTAAGCACTACATGGGACTACATCTTAACTGCTGAAGATAAGCGAAGTAATCGTCAACGCACTCAACACTTTATAAGTATCCCTTCCCAACTAAACATCTCGTTTTAAGAAAAATATAATTATTCTTATCCTTGTTGTAGTTTCGCTTTGTAACACAATTAATTTCAAGATTCATACCAGGATTAAGGCGGCCGTCTGGCGGGCGCTCGAACTGCGTGCAGCGTGTTCGGAGTTATGTTTTTTTCTCAGAGACCAGTAAACATGCGTTCCCAGTGCTTATCTACGAAAAGAAAACACACTTCACACTACTTGTGAATATAACTGTCAAGACATCACGCACATTGGAAGCATTATTTAAACCCTCAAACTTGACCAAAATCGGCTTTTTCACGCGGATTTTTCTCAATGTGTATGTTACGGATTTGTTCGGTCTACAAGTACACTGGACTTCGCTACAGTGAGGCGTGTAATAAAATGATAGATTCATCGCTTTAAGTCCCACAGTATAAACGTTACGACGGAAGCACTGCGCGCGCGGTTACGATTTTGGTCATTGAGGCGATATCACAATACATGTACCGGCCGACATCGCCCGTAGCGCCTCATCGATTTTAACCTCTCATACACAAACATACTCTTTACCAGGCGGCCACCTTAATTTCAGGATGTATTCACGGTTCATTTCAGGAGTGATTAAAATATTTAATCCAAAACTAAATTCAGAATTTATCTCCGGAATCACTTCAAGATTCATTTCAGGATTCGTATCAGGACTAATTTAAACGTCAATAAAAGTAGCCTCTTGCCTTATGTTTTGGGTAATCCAATACTTAAAATTCAAGAGCGCAAAATCTCTGGAATCGCGCATGTAGATCAGTACGTTAGTATAAATCTGTTCACCAATTAATTTTATTCATCAGAATATTCATAGTTTATAGTGAATCTTCTTATGTTGCCTTAACATCACTCCTCTTTGTCACTTCACTAGAGATATCTGTGAGAGGGAAAAAAATGTGACCACCATCCAATCTCATACGTTGGAAACCTAAGAATCACCTTGTTTATTAATAATGTACTTCTTTACCTGCACTCGTGTAGCGACCCGTCGTAGGGAATAAGGAATCGGAACAAGATAAAGATCACAAATGTTCTCTTCTGCGTACGAGCTCAGACACACCTTTACCACAGAATAATTAACGCTATCATAAATGACAAGGTAAGTATTTTCATTGGTGTCATCGTATCAGCTCTCGGGACGTAAGGAGTGTAAATAATGCCACATAAATTCAACTCATTGATTTATATAACCTCTTGTACTACTCGAGACACTGAAATTAGTTTGTATATTAAATACATGTTTTGAATTGGTAAAAGCGACGATTTGATGCTCTACATCAAAAAGTAACTAATCCTATCAGAAGTGACATAAAGAAGCTTTTTTAATTGTTGTTATTGTAACAGCTCTCTGGGCGTACATGCACGTAATAAAAGCCATGTGGAATTAAAACAACCGTTTATATGTCCAGAAATATTGTAATTGGAATGTACATCAATTAATATTTAGACATGGTAAATATGTTACTTACGTGTGAATTTTCTCGCATATTATAAAATAGAGCCTAATAAACACCATCGTTAACCAAACATTCAAGAACTCCGACATCATGACAATCCAAAGAGAGAACGAGTTCGATAAAAACCACGTTTTGTCGCTTCTGTCACTACCACGGCCGTAGAAGAACAGGTCTGGACACTCGCCTTGAAACTTGACCCCTTTGTTGTTTGGCTGCAGTTCTCCAAGTTACCGAGAGTGTTGTGCGTCTTTGGCGCTGTAATCCGAGTGACCGGGCTCAAACTCCGCCCACTTCACTCCCACTAACATAACACATTTATAAAAACGTATTTTTTTATCAATTTATGAAATACTTTCTTCGATCGAAATCGTAAAGCATGGCTAAAGCAATCTTTATTTACTTTATAATGTCAACAATGGGAATAAAGTAGGCGGGGTTTGAACCCGACCGCCCTGACTGCAGCGCACACACTGATGCACAACACTCACGGTAACTTGACGAACTACAGGCAAACAACAAGGGGGTCAAGCAAAATACATTGTTAGATAGGCGAGTGTCCTGACCTGTTCTTCTTTCTACGACCGTGGTAACTTCTTATTTATTCTGTGCCGTTACTATGATATAAGCACTCGAAGTCGTAATGTTATGACCTTAGAGCATAGATAACATCTAGAGAGCTGATTGCCTATTCCTTTCCATGCTGTGAAGTGATTCCTAGATCTAATCAGCTGTTGATGGGCACCAAGCGAAACAAGTTTCATAATTATTACTACATACCGGTGAGCATATTGTATTTAAATATCACTCACATTTAAAGAAGTATATGCAGAATGATTCGTTGTCACATATTACCAGCATTCATCTATTCTCGTTCATTTTTGTGTAAAATAAGAGTTTGTTTACACATTCTGTTTACATTGTCTTGGCATTTCCTTTTTCCAGTAATTTAAAGAATGAATAAAAGTAAATATGTTGTGTATTGATTGTAAAAGATTCAATAGTCAATAAATCTCATTTCTCAAGGTCTTTACAAAGTGATATCGCAACATTACTTTGTAGCGGTTTTTGTATATTTTGCCTACCACTAGATGTCGGTTTCACAGCAATGGCACCAAGCTATCTCTAGTTATCCATGATCTACGGTTATGACAATGCCAAAACAGATAAGAAATCCAAGGAGCAGGCACAGAGTGACGTGCTTATCTGGTCTACTACCCACTAACGATGTACAACCGTGCATACATATCATCATGCAAATGAACTGAATCCGGAAAGTCAGTGTTCCATTCACAGCAGATGTTGATTTATGATCACTTCCCATGTGTACATCAATACAACTCTCACGGTGGTTGGAAGCCACTACTACTGATAATAACGAGGTGGTTCCTATACTCATTATTCTTGATTTAGGTCAGGTTACCTGTACCCACAGCGGCTACTGTCATTTTACATTACACTCAGTGTGAATACATACACACGTGCTCTTACAATATACTTCAATCATACTGAATGTATATCTTTAGCGCAGCATTACTTCAGCATTACACTTCTTGGAAACTTGTTTTGGATTGTCTTGGGGAGGATTATATATTTGGTGCCACATCCAAGTGCGGAGTCAAATCCACATATGAAACCGAAGCGTTATGTTGCGACGTCATAAACCTTGGATGCCATATTATTCTTTTAAACTTTTTTCATCCAATACAGAATGAAAAGTCCCAAATTTTCCTCGATATTTCAAGTATACTCCTCAACATTTTGCAAGTATTCCTCCGAGCACGCGACAATATACAATTCCCAATGATCAAAAAAGCAATTGATGACAGTATTCTGAAAGGTAACTAATGACTAAATTGTTTGTCTGTCACTTACTAACGGAATGGCATTGATCAGTCACCTTCAAATAAATTACATTATTAAACATGTCTTACCAGGTTTCCAGTTATTTACAACTTCTGCTCCCACAGAACGTGAAATCCCTTACCCGAAACAAAAATAATTTCTTAGTTATTGTTACACATTAATAAATGTTTAAAATTGATACATTACTTAACATACCTGCACATATCAACTTTACATAACTTAGCTGATTTAAAATGTAGAAACAAAGAGTTTTGAAGTAAGTCTGCAACAAAAGAAACATATTATTTTCATAAACGCACGGATCTTAATCACATGGTACAAACTTGGAATAAAGATAAGCTTTACAAATTATTGGCAGGAATTTAATAACTCCAAAACAGTTAAACTTTTATTGTCAGACATGTTCAAAACTTGACTTAATGTTTCTTCGAATGCGAGGCAGTTACAGACGGAATCAGTGACTCAAGACAGAAAACGGTGAAAAACCAGCCAAAGACTGTATTATGAAACCATCTTAGCATTTTACTGTGAAAATCTGAAGTCACGATGGGAGGCTTAGTGACTGAGCCCTGGTCCTTCCAAATGCGTTTTGTATTAAGAAGTTGTATGCGAACATGTTCTTAACTTTTCTAAAATAATTATATTACCTTACAAGTGAAGCTGACTGACCTTAATACCATGCATTTGTAAGTAGACAAAATAAAATAATTCAAGTTTAATGGCATATATGCTAAACGATCGTCCATTTCAGTACTAGCCCGCAATTATCTGCATATTAAGTGTTGTCGAGAGTGTAGGCTGCAAATTAAGTTGAAATTTAGTTGATGCTAAAATAATTTCGCGATATTTTCTTGTTCCTACACGTCTTAAATTTCCAGTTTCTGTTGATGCTGTGACTGTAACGGATATTTAAGATTATGGAGATTAATATCCAGTGGTAAAACGTATTTCATTTTAGCTCTGCAATGAAATGCAGACTTTGGATATAACATGTCTGGAAATTCAAATCTTTTACACAGCATGTTTTTAGAAAATTAATTTAGAATATTAAATTGAAATAATTTTCAACAATTTCATTTCAAATGATTCTGGTCCCCTACGCCAAACTGCAGTTTTAAGACAGTGAAAAATTGGTTCACTGATTTCAGTTGCAAATTTGTGTTTGGCAACATCTAGAAGTGAGACATACTAATAAAAGATAGATTCCATTTTTAATATGTTACGAATTCTGAATATTACCCAACAGAAGGAAAACATACATAATATATGCTACAAAAATTAGCACAGTCTTTGGAAACTGCAAGGTGTAAAATGTGAGGGCATACGTCGTAAAGTTGTGTTCACATAACGAACTTGTCTGGACGAATTCCGGAGAGATTGTACATTTGAAAATATCATCTAGCCAAGGCAGAGAGGACAAAAATTTAACGCATCAGTTCAAAAAATGTAAGTGTCTATTAATTGTAGGCACACCTATTGGATAGTATAAAGTAACATGTCTCATAAAATGTTACCCTTTCCACATAATTATAGTCAAATATAGATATACTGTAAATATGAGATAACCGCGCAGTGCAGGCAATATAATTTATAAAAAAATATATAAACAGTTAGCCAGACATCTATCTAAAATATGGAAAATTTTCAAACTTACAGATATATGAAAGGGAGTCTGAGTTTCTTAATTCGTTCTTTTAATACAGGACAACAAAACTGGCCTAACGGTCTAAGTATAATAAACTTAATTTAAGAATGGCACACACAAATTGCTTGGACAAGATTTTAAACCATTATCCAATGTTTCATAAGTGATGATCTTCTGTGTGTGCACTTCACGCGGAAATATTTATGCATAATCCGGTCCATAACTTTTCAGTAATTTTTGTTTTAATAACATGAAATCACTTAAGCAAACGTAGAATGAATGCCACATTCATTAATATTTTTTTTTATAAAAGTATGTCCATTACAATAAATTTGTTTAAAGGACAGCTTCTTGAAATAACATATTTGCATAAAGCAAGCACATAAAACTCAGCTTATTAAAAGGTTGAAATATAACGATGTGACGTCATTCTCAAAGGACGTTGTTTTAAAGTGCTGCGTTGTTTATGATGAGTTCCTTTTCTGTTTTTCAGATGAAGGCAGTATTTATTTTAAAAACATGGGAAATACTTAATATAATTGCTTAGACCTCGAAAAGGTTTACGTTTTACGTAAGAAAAAGTTAACATTTTCATACGATTAAAAATTTTCGCCAAACATTTTGAATTGCCAGCTATCTTGGTAGCCAATGCACATAGAGAACAAACGACTGCTACCGCACAGGAAAATGCCGCTGATTGGATAGTACACACTTACAGAATGTAGTCGCTTCTTAAATGTAATTATTCTTGAGTGCGGTACTTTGTTCATTGAAAGAAAATTAAGTCCCGGATAAAACTAGATATATATTTCCGTGAAAATCCAGACGTAAATTTATCTTATCTACGGATATTTGCGTGGGGTGATGGAATTGATAGGATTTTAGTTTATTTGCAGTTTCAAAAATTGGTCATGTAAACACGGTGAAGTAGAAATCCTTGGAAAAAACCTATGATTAATTACTTTGATAAAAATTTCAAATTTGATGATGACATCACATACTCCAATGTAACTGGAGTACCGTATGTGATTTCATCATCAAACTTGACATTTTCATAAACGAACTTAATCATAAAGATCTATAGTTAAAGCGCACGCTGTTAAAACTATTTATTTTAAAATCGTTTTGGAGGCGTTTATAGAATATCCTAATAGTTTATAAGACGAAGGGAAGTAAATTATTTTTAATAGATTTGTAGGTTGTTAATGAGAAGCAAAAACACGAGTGTTATATTATTAAAGTTAGTATTAAGTGTTTGAATACACGAATTTGTCACAGAATATAGGGGAGAGGCACCAAAGAGTGCGCACCTAACAAAAAAATTCCATTTCGAACTACATTTCAAAGAAATAAAATTGGGTTCAGTAATGCAGCTTTTTATTGATCAATTATACGTTCATCCATATAAGCTCAATCACATTGAATAACTATTGTGTTTATAAAATACAAAAATACAAAATATTGCAAATGCGCACTCTTAG
>PNEQ01122918.1:0-11983 GCA_003012365.1 Medauroidea extradentata | reverse complement strand
CGAAAAATCCTTAAATTGGCTAATATGCATTTTTACGAGTGTCCTATTAAAGTAAAAATCACGATGATAGGCCGTCGGGTTCGAGCTCTATCGACGTTTCTTCGGAAACACATTTCACCCCTTTTCACCACCTTAGAGGTCGAATTTCGAAAAATCCCTTCTTAGTGCTCGCCTACGACCTGAAGGGAACCCCCACAAAAAATTTCACGATTCTAGGTCCAGTGGTTTGGGCTGCAGTTTGATATGTCAGTCAGTCAATCAGTCACCTTTTATTTTTATATATATAGATTGAGGGGCTCAGAATGACAGTGGTGTAAGGCACATAAAGTAATTTTCACAAAACCGATTAATTGATTTTACATGTAGACAGCTCTCGCTTTTTAGTAATTGCAATTTACTTCGAAAATTGGGGAAGAAGTGTAATAATTGTTACGGAACTTTCTTTTAAAACATGTTTAATATCAATGAAAAAGCACCTCTTAATTAAAAGTGACTTACACCGCCATCATTCTAATCCCCTCAATTAATACAGGTCTCTTTCTGAAATCAGTGCTTCAATCATGTGTTTCTATCTAGAAATGTCCTGCAATGCACAGCTACAGTTCTACTTGTTCCTCCACTCTAACACTTACGCACACCATTTCAAGAGTGTCACCATCGTTCACACCTGCGCTGTTTCTCCATCCTTAATCTTGTGGTCCCGCCTCGTCCCTCGCTGCGAAGTCTGTAGCGAACACTCATCAGCTAAACGCCACAATCATTCTGCCGCTGTTCGCAGTGGGCTGGTATTTATAGTCGCCTGCGACGAGACACAGAATATCTCCCTTGCTCGCCGACTATGCTGGTTGATGTGAGTTAAACTTGCCAGATGTTACAGTAATATTCAGTCACGCCCGAGCTGAATTCCTGTCAAGGATGAGTGACAGGTTCCCTCCTATTCAGGAAGTGTGTGACGTCAACCAGGCCCGAGCTGCCAGTGTCGCCAGAGGCCGGCATTGGCGTAGCTCATCAGGTCGCTCAACCCAATGTCGTCAAGAGCGCTGACTTGTTACAATACTTTCTCCCAGCCGGCTACCTTAAGACACAAGGTTGAAGATTCTACTAGAGTATTCTTAGCTCGCAACATCAGAAATACGAGAGGCACGTGTGGGCCCCACATTTCGTGATTTTCGTTCCACTTACTCAGAAAACAATTTGTAAGATCTATGATGAATTTCTTTGCACTTTGACAAACCTTTGTAAAATAACAAAAATTATCCTTGTAATCAACGTAAACCACCAGAGAGAAATAATACAGTAATATACAATTTATGGCTTTTTGTATACACTTTTCTGGAATGAAAATGGATTTACACATAAATGATGTCCTACAAAATATAAAGGAAAGTTTATTAATTGAATATGTAAAAATATAAACGAACAAACGGTGTGTTAGTTGAGTTGGTCAAGTGGTACGTGCGCTGCCTGTTAACCTGTAGAATGTATGTTCGATTTTCGGTGCATTTACTAATTTTTTTACTAAATTAATTTTTAAAATATGTTTATGATCAAAATAAAATTAAGTACAAATACAAATTAGGCTGTATTTTCTGATATTACAAACATTTACTTCATATCTCTAACAGGAACAACCTTTTTAGTTGTACAAAGAATTTTCTTGGCAACTGGGTTTCCAGGGATTTTCCTTGTAAAAATACAAAAATATTTTAGAGTGTTGTTTACGGATAGTTGTTTACGGCGTTAAAGTAGTCCATAGCTACTTTCTGCATCTCCAGTAGTGGCGATAATCATGTACGGATCCACAATTTGCAGTTCCGTCTGGTGCGTTCGCGAATAATTCAGACTTTTAAGTAATTCGTAAAAATATGTGTTTCAGTCTCAGTATCTTAAAAACTGAATTATATGAAACATTTTCAAAGGAATGCAAATCTACTTTAGTTTCTAAATCGTGACATCGAATGCATCTGTACCGAAAACATCAGTGTGTTTTAAGTTCTTCTTAATACGGCTACACAAAAGCGTCAAAGTCGTAACTTTAATATCTAACTATACGAAAAATAAGTAACGAAGATAATATCTTACTGGTTAATATTATACTCCATGTAGTCTAGCTAGAACCTGGATGTTTTTGCAAAAAATATTTTTCGCATTTATGTACACGCCTGCACCTCTGCTTCGTGGTCAGTGATAGGATGTTGTAAGGGCGATATAGACAGCAGTTTTCACAATTACGTTTTTATTTTTTATATTTGTACTAGGTATTTTTTTTTTTCACTTTCTTTTGTTAGGCATAAATTGTGAATAAATTTGCCTCGTGCGAATTGTCTGTTATCTATCATAGTTTTTGCGTTAATAGCTTGTCAATGTCAGAATTTGCATGTCACGATTTTAGGCATGACACTAAAATAAACTGATTTACCAAACTTAATAATTCACAGTGAATAACTATGTTTTAGGCTTCTAAGTCTCGTATGTAAAAACAGAATATAAAAAATATTTGTTCTTAAAAAAATGGTGCAAATTGAAAATAAATAGCTTAACTATTAAAGTGTTTTTTTCTAAATACAAAAATTATTTTATGTTTTTATTTAGGACGCCTTGTAGCATACTAATCGTTATTTATTGTGAATTATTTCAGTTCTGTAAGACATTTGCTTTTACTTTCGTACTTGCAATCGCGACGTGCACATTCTGACTTTCGATAAGACATTATATCTGGTTCAAATTAAAAAAATTAGTACACGATGTAAAATAGCTGTCCACCGTGCCGCTGTTTCTCATTTGTCTTTGTGTTGTACTGGCAAATCACGGACGTATTGTGTCACAATACCGTTACTCTGATTGATGCGGTCTAATTAATGACAAACGTGTCGGAACAAAAAAACACTGCCAATAACCATGAAGCACAGCTGGTGTAGACATTTTTTCACGGTAAAAACTCGTGACTCGTAATTATATCGTTTAGTAATTGATATAGACATGCAAAATTCTCGTTATTTTCTGACAGCTGACTAGACTCCAAGTGACTATATACTTGTTCGACATCTCCCGCTGGCCGATATTGTCGTGACTTGCCGCGGAGAATACTTACACGGTAGAGAGACCAATCTCTGTAAAGACGTAACACACGTCAATGACAACACATACAAGTTCGTGGCCAATTGAGTCGCAGATTATTCTCTGTTATTTATAGAGAAAAGAAGTTTAGTCTGCTATCAAATGATAACGCGAATTTTGCATGTCTCTAGTAATTGATAGTGAGAGGAAAATTTCGCAAATTCAATGACTTACATGATAGAATCAATTGTACTATGCATACTTAAGCCCTGTATATTCGTTCATTGTCTGCTGTTCCACTGAGTAGCAGCTAGCTGACAAATTGTCTTTGCTGGAGTATGCATAGGATAGTGCATTCTAACGTGCAGGTTATTGAATTAGCGATATCTTGCTGTCCCTAGTAATTGACCATAATTCCACATGAACATATGAACGTTGCACAGTGTATGAGAGGGCGTTGTTTGAGGGTGCAGACAGGCATGTGTAGAAGTCGCAGTGTGTTTAGTGTGTCTGGCGTGAAGTTCGTCATGTCGCAAGAGACAGTTGGTCGCTCGTCTTTGAACGGTACCATGACCGAGATACTCGACCCTGTGTGACCTGGTTACCGTGTAGCGTGTATGAGGCGCCGTATGTCATCCTGCCTCACAGCCTACATGCCGTACAACTGTGTATGTATGGTTCAATGAACTGATAGAGGCAGGTTCACTCACCTCGTGTACTCAAGCACACAGACCCTACGTGTCTCATTTCCCTTATGTGCACCGCTGCAATCCCGCGTCATGGGATATATATATATATTTATTTATTTACATTTCCTTTAGTACATGGTAACATTATGGCGTGTAGTATTCTCTTACTAGTAACAATTTTATTACGAATGCATAAAGAGAACCAAGGGCGCCCATAAGAAAGGCAGGGAGGCCCCCCCTCCCCACAACAGATGTTCCTCAAGGTTTTTTTTTTTTTTATAGCAAACTATTTGCAGTTTGATAAGTCTCGTAATCTACGTGGTTTCATGTGTCGAAATATGCCATTAGCTACAAATTTATACACAGACTATATCTGTTCCTGTCGACGCAAACATATATTATGATCGTGGCCCCCCTTACAACCTATAAGATGGGCGCCCTTGAAGAAGACAACACACATATAAAACTTTCAAATAAAATTAAACACTGCTGATGATTGCGGCAAGAAAAACTACGAAATGCTGAGACAATTGGTGGACAAGGATACTTAATACGGGGTAAAACTTAAGAAGTATGCAGGATGTCCCGGGAGGAAAGGGCAATATTCGGGAAGGTGATAGGCCCCTACTACTAGTCATTGTGATAGAAAAAAGTTCATATGAACATGGGGTCAATATGGGACGGTTGTCGAGACAGCCCCATTTGAATGTAAACGTTGTTAACTCTAACATTACTGTTATCGTTTTGTTTGCAGTTGTGTTCCTCGTTTCAGTCACAAGGAAACTGTAATACATAATAAACTACACAACCATGTTATTTGCAGTTGTGTTCCTCGTTTCAGTTATAAGGAAACTGTAATACATAATAAACTACACAACCATGTTATTTGCAGTTGTGTTCCTCGTTTCAGTTACAAGGAAACTGTAATACATAATAAACTACACAACCATGTTATTTGCAGTTGTGTTCCTCGTTTCAGTTACAAGGAAACTGTAATACATAATGAATTACATAATCATGTTATTTGTGGTCCAGTGCCAACGCTTTCACAGTAAGGTCTCAAAGATCCCACCATGACATTACGTCCTTGTCAGAAGTGTGTTTAATTTTCGTACCTTGGCACAACGAACGCAAGCTGGAATAGTTTCGTTAAAAAATACGCGTTAACGAACACATGGCAACACTTTCCAAGTATTTGTTAGGCGGCCTTTAAGGGGTGCTGTTGAATAATTTTATTGTATTTTCAGTTTTTGAGCCAAAAATTAATTCAAATTGTATTATCAAAACTTTATCTTCGACACGACATTTGATATATTCTTGATAGACCGTTTGACATAAATAATAATGGAATCTTTGATTAATTTGTTATGCAGAATCATCGCAAGGGAATGAAATGCTTACTTTCAAGAATTATTATAAGTCCATAATAAGATGAACATATAACACTATTATGATCTCCAAAATTCAACACAGGTATCTTCTGTTTCTCAACATTGCCACATTTACCAAAAATACTTTAAAACGGAAGTTATTGCAAAAAAATCGATAAATAAAATGTTCAGCATCTAGCTCTTGCTTTTATGATAACAATTTTATTTAAATCGTAAACGAGAACATATATAAAAAACCGTTCAGTTTTGTTAAGAACTGTTTATATCTACTATGTTAACGATTTTTTTTAAAAACAAAATACACAATGGCTTCAGCAAATAATGTAACTAAGCAAATTATCATTAATGAACTAATAAGCCAAATCTATATAATTATTTGTTTAGGAAATATTAAGACTACACGGTAAACACAATTTTAAACAAAAATGTCGAACAGTTTTCGATATCTGCTCTCTTTTAAGAATTAAAAAATAATCGTAAAAGCAAGAAATGATGTCTACATTGGGTCTGCAGACACGGGCAGTCTTTATTATCTCCCCTTGCCGCCGGCTGCCTATCAGCTTCCTTCATCTCTCTCCGCCGCGTCCTTGGCGCACTTTCCACGAAGCTCCCTCAAGGTCATGTCACCGCGCCACGTCCGGGCCGCTGGAAACGAAGCCTAGTCTGAAGCGCTCGCACACAACACACTGTGGCTTCCAGCTAACAAGTTGGCCAACCCTTTCATGGCAACCAGGGGAAGTCGGGGAACATTTTCTTTGTGCACGGAAAATACAGGGAATTTTTCCAAATCATGTACTGCATATTGAGTCTGTAGGCCCCTATATAATATGTTATTACATTAGTTAACAATATATATAATATGTTATATAGTTTACAATATATAATATATTATTATATATAGTTAACAATAATTTGAATTACATTTTTTATTTTGTTTGTTTTGCTTTGATCCCAAAGTTGTCATTTCGCGCCAGAATCATTAAACCAGTATTCGTGTGTGTTCTGTTTTCTTGGGTAAAGTATCTTTATTCGATAACTAGGTAAAATAAAAATAATAAATAGTTATGCGGCTACTTAGTGACAATTACCGCGAATCTGTGTGATTGTTTCACACCTGCCTTCTTTAAGAATTAAATAATAATATTCTCAAAAACTGTGTAAGTGCATACCTAACCGTGCTCAAGTCAAGTCTGCTCGACCTAAAAACTATTACATGATCTGGTACAAACCCGACACAACCAATACCATACTTGAGTAAAACTGTACGCCCGATGTTCAAAAGATCAAAACAAGTATCGGGAGTGATTGTGAAAAGAATAAGTGATGTACGGGAGCTTAAGAATTACATTTTAATAAAATCTTGTATTTAGTTCAAGAATTTTTACATTTATAGGTAGTTTAATACGGTTCATTATAATTTATTTCAGCCAAATTGTTTTAGAGATTTAAAAAGTGAATGGGTGCTGCCGTTAGTTTTGTTTTGCGTCGAACTCACGGTTAAAACGCAGTTTTAACTTGTACTTGTAGGTAATTAATTTGTTTGTTACTATATAAAACATTATTGTCGCAGTCTTGATGAAATTAAAACCATCGCGTTGGTTGGGCCGATTGCTCGACTAGCGTTTGCCATGCCAGGCGCCCTACCAGCCGGACGAATGGACGATGTGAAGTGAGACGAATGTGGAGCAGCGTAAGGGAATGAGAGAGGCGGGGGAAACGGGAGATCCCCGAGAAAACACACCAGCTGACGGCGACGCCAAGTTTCCCACATGCTAATAATCCGGGTTAGGATCCTCAGTCTGACCCCTCGACCACTCAGCCCAGTGTTGTGATCATATTTATTATTATTATTATTATTATTATTATTATTATTATTATATACCTCCTTCTTTATTTGCAATACGGCGAGTTTTATCATTGTCTTACACTTAAATACATAAAAAGTAAATTAATTATATATCAAAATATTTTAGTGACGTTTAATGACCTCCAACAGACATACTGTTGGTTAATTAAATTTTACATGCTGAAGTAGTTTCTCAAACGTTACTCCTACCAGTCGTCGAACACATGCCAACGTTTAGTTAAAAACCGCTTGCCCACAATGGCTGATTTCTTCAATGCAGTAAATATTGTGGCTGTAGCTAATTACGTGGTACAAAACTCTGTTCGTTTACTTTTTAGTTGAAACCGTATAATTTCTTGTTTAAAAAAAAAAATATCACGACAAAATCTATTTTAAATAAAACTGCCAAAAATATTTTTATCTACTCTCATTACAACCCAAAAAAAAAAAAATAATAACTATCGCAAAACAGTACAAACAAGCGAGCATGTTTTAAGAGCATGTCTACAGCAATTTTCATCACCATGTTTTTGTTTTTGTATTTGTACCAGATATATATTAGACACAAAATGTGACTAAATTTTGCTCTTTTGAAATTTTTTAATATCTCATAGTTTTTGCATATTGGCTCGTCAAAGTCAAAATTTGTATGTTACGGTTTTAAGTACGACACTAAAAATAACTTATATACCAAACTGAAAAATTCAAAAAATTCACAGTGAATAATGAAGTCGCAGGCTGCAAGGTTTCTTATGTTAAACTTCAAAATTGAATGGTTCTGTATTTAAAAAAAGTGTTGAATGTTTTAAACGTTTATTTAAAATTTCAGCATTTTTGTTTAAATACAAATAAAATATATAATTTTTGGTCTTTATATACGAGAAATTGTAGCCTACGACATCGTTATTCACTGTGAATTTTTTTCACTTTGGTATGTCAGTTATTTGTAGTGTTGTACTTAAAACCGTAACATGCAAATTTTGACCTAAACAAGACATTGTTAAAAAAAACAATGAGAGAGGAAAATATTTCTCTAAGAGCAAAAATTAGTCACATTTTGCGTCTAAAACGAAGGGGGAAGTGTCTGGTACAAATATATAAAAATAAAACACGGCGATGAAAATTTCTGTAGCCTATACCGTGACCTTAACTACAGATTTTGAGTGGATGAACAGATTTTGACGTGTTATAGAGTAAAATAAATGTAGGCCTACTATTATACGTGTAGCCTGAAGTGTTCCAAACCAAGGCATGCCCTAGCCAGGGGGGTGGGGGCAGGTCGGACAACGTCCCTCCGGGGTAATGGTTTGCCCGACTTATCACAGTAAACGTATTTATATATACCCGCGAAAATACTTGAAACACCAGCAGCCAGCAGATCAGCCTTTCCTGGGTAATGCTTGGCCCGACCTAATGTTAATATCTAGCTACGGGCATGATCCAAGGTATGCGATGATAAGCAGTTGCTAGGGCCATAAAGTTTTCGCGAAAAGAATTTTCCCCCACTTTGTTTCAGTGCCCGACGTGTACATCTGCAGTTTTGCTTCATGGTTATTGTCAGCGTGTCTATGTGAAGAGCCGTATCCTATCACTCGTCAGAGCCAATTACAATAAAGTGTCTGCAACACCTCATGGCTGTGATTTACCAGTAGAATCCCAAGGCTCGAGAGAGTTAAAATATCCAATCACTGACCACGAAGCAGAACTGCAGATGTGCACGTAAGGCGCTGAAACATAGCGGGGCAAAATACTTTCGCGAAAAGTCAATGGCCCTAGTTATTAGTAGCCTGTACACAGCACTGAACTGTCTATGTGGAGCATTGGACTGTTGCACTCTCGAAGCAATAACGGACAAGATGCGAGGTACGAATGGTCCAGTGATATATATGAAGTTAAGAATAAAGTGAGCACTAAAGATTTAAACTTTGGAAAAAAAAAATCACTAGACATTACTGTATATAATTTAAAATTAACAATTAGTTACCTTACTCGCTATACGGTTGGCGGCGAATTGTCGAATGTAATTCCATGTATTTTTATGTGAAACCAGTTACCTAATATATAAAATTCTTGTGTCACAGTGTTTGTTTCCATACTCCTCCGAAATGACTTAACAGACTTCAATGAAATTTTGTATATACATTCGGTAGCTCTGCGAATAGGTTTTTATATATTTGTTTACTCTCCTAAGTGCTATTGTTTAGTAAATATTTTTAATTTAATAATTTTAGAACCCGGTCGATAACTGTGTAAATGATAATTGATCAGTTATCCCCACGAGCTGATACCAGTCTACCCCCCCCCCCCCCAGGTGTCGCTGCTCTGTTACTATTATTTATTTATTTCTTTATTATTGGATCTCTTCCACTTATATACGTACCATATCCTTACACATTTACAATAAGTTATTTACGTGACAATCAACGTTTGTCGGAGCAACTAGTACTTATATAAAATGAACTGAATTAGTCATATTTTACATTTATATAATTAATACATTTTTTAAAATCTAACTATAAAAGTTTGTACCGAATGCGTAGTTTATCTTACACGTGCAAACATCAAGTGACGTGTCCAGAGGGGCTAGACATTTCCCGTGGTTAGTCGTTATGCGCGGAAATATACGGATTGGCTGAAAATAGAAATTTAGCAGGGCTTCTTAGAGTGCTCAGTTTATCCGGAACCGCCTGTACCTCAGTCTCTGCAACACAGTTGCCTCGTGCTGAAATCTTATAGTCGGTGCTTATACCACACGTCCTGAAATACAACCACTCTACGCCACTGCGCCCGGGGGCCAGCGCACAGACTAGATACTAATACAGACGTAGAATTACATGACGGCTCATTTAAAAAGATACGTTCATTATTGTTGGGTTTTTTGGACTGATGGGAAAAGTTAGGGGGGGGAGGAGAAAGGGGAACAAATCTTATCCCGGGTGAAGGAAAGGCTAGGTCTGTCCATGTTTATCAAAGGGATGTTAAAGAATAGTTCCTCGGGGCATCGCATCCCTGACGCAGCTATGCTCCTTCTGTATTCCTTAATATTCTGTGGCCATAGCATCTCGTCCTTGATGCAGTCATTACTGGGAGCCAGTAGACGTCTTGCTTGCCGTGAAGGATGACACGGAATGAAGAGGCGATAGAAATGGAAGATCCTCGAGAAAATCCACAGACCAACAGCATCGTCCGGCACGTTTGCCACTTGTGAAAATCCGGGTCACCGCCGCTAGGAATCGAACCCAGGTCGTCCTTTCTGGGAGGCAAGCGTCCTAACCGCGACCCCAACCACGAACTGTACTGTGCAGCGCTAGCGGGTCCACCCGCCCAAGCGTGTCGCGCTAACGGTATTTGTCCTCGTCTTACGCTGTGCGCTGTCTTCGTCGTGTCTATAGCTGCGTACGCTGTGTATACTGCTGTAGTTCGTTTGTCTTATTGTCTTTTGCTTTGTCTTGCTTTTTTGTTTGTCAATTTACCGACTTAAGACTCTTCGCTGTATTGTTCAACGTGTTATGTAATGTTTTTTTTTTTTCCCAGCGGGTCAACAATAGGCGATGTTTTTTACGTTAGTTTTTTCTGTCGTTGTAAAGTCAGGGTAACTCTCCACTGGCGTAGTTAAGAGTGCGTGGTAGATAAATAAACGCTGAACACATAAATTGATTTCTACGCTGTTTTCAAAACCAATGTGGTTGAAATACTCAATGACAATCCTAGATAATGGTATTTGCCAACTTTATGAGTAAATATTTATCAAGAATTACTAATTCGTTAACGCGTGATCTCTTGCGCTGCAGTTACATGCACGAGGTTCCGGCGTCAGAGATTGTGCCTCAGAAGTTCCTAACATTGGAAACAATTTTGTTTAAAACGTTGCCTTAAGGGCGCCGGTTCGATCACCGTCGGGGTCACCCGGATTTTCCAAAGTGGCTTTTGTGTCGGACGAAGCCTCTGCCCGGTGGGTTTTCTCGGGGTTCTCCCATTTCCCTCACCCTTTCGTTCCGACACTGCTCTATCAGCATTTCATGCTTCGTCACTCGTTCGTCCAGCTGGCCTCTAGCGACAGGCATGTTTCTCAGGTAGAACAGCCGGTTAATACCGGGGTCTGCCTCCTCACATCGCATTGCAGACCCTGCCTCAGGCGGGAACTGTAAATTATATTATTATTTTTATTTTTCTTGTGTGCTAGGCGCAGCCTAAAACATCAACTCGAAGTTGTATGCGTTTGATAAACAGAACGTTATTTATAAAGAAAATAATATTAACGATTAATATTAAATTGTTATATCATTACTGGCCTTGCATATCCACGACCTAATGAACTGTGTAAATAATATTTTCTTGATTATTTCACATTGTACTGCATTGTAACAAATACTTGCACACATTCACGAAGCGTTACACGTAGGCATATATACATATTACGAATGAACACTTATAAAATGGCTAGCCTAAGTTGGTCAATATAATGTAATTACAACCTACAGGTTTTAAAAAAAAACCCGCTTCATAGGACACACACAATGTGATAAATTCTACTGTTATGAAACATCTGAAGAATGAATACATAATGAAATTAAATTTTGTATCAAAAATGTGTGCACTTCAAATTAATTAATAAGAAATTTACCCATCAAAACAGCTGCAAGCGAGTGGGTTGAGTAATTCTATACAGTTAGTTCTTTGGGTATTTGAGCAATAAATACTTTTCAATCTTATCGCACTCGTCTCACATAACGCAGCTATCCCTTCCCAGCAATGACGCGTGAAGGTCACTCTCTCTCCCTTGTCTTGTATGTTCGTCTCCTAGTCTATGAGCCAGACCCCACTTTTCAGGAAAATGGGCTCAACTCGAACATAAAGCTAAGACTTACATATTTTGTTAATTTGATACCGCTGATTACGAATATCGAGACGCGGACATCGAAATCGGTAGCTTTCCGTCTCAAAATGGCGTTCAAAGATGGCGGGTCAGCTATACGACCACTTTGGCTTTCAGTTGATGT
>PNEQ01122917.1:0-12941 GCA_003012365.1 Medauroidea extradentata | reverse complement strand
CGCAGTGCGTGAGTCCCTTAGGCCGATTTAAAAAGAAACTTCTTTGTTATTTTATTTCAATTAAAGCTAGCCGGGCATACTACAACATTACTAAATACGAACCCAATCATCCAGCATTAATCACGTAAGAGACAGAGCAGCGACACCTCTTATCATAACCAAACGCGAGCGAACGAGAACCAACAACAAAAGCGTCGCACATGGTAAGAAATACTTTACCACGAATATTTCACCACCGCCTAGTATTCAAAAGTTTCTTGTGAAAAATAAAGTGATAACTCCTACATTAACACGGTTTCAGTTGCCATATGTTAGCCTATATTTCTCGTTTTTTTGGACTTTTGAAAACAAGAATGTTAAATCTGCAGTTATACCGAAAATTATATTTTCTTCGTGCTACAGTAGTATAGACATGGAGATTGAGCTGGTAGTGGTAATGTATAGTTAGTTCCCAATCAGCCGGGAAAATTATGGATATAAAAAAATTCGTCCTACTGATTGCGCCGTAATCATACATCAACAGCTAAATCGCAATGTCTGAATGTACTGTTGCTCATGATAAACAAAATTTGCTGTATAGTCACATATTTAACATTTTTGTCAGAATTTCAAAAACCGAATAATAAAATTATTCAGTGCCTTTAACGGCGCGGTCTACAGCAATTTTCATCACCATGGTTTTATTTTTTATTTGTAGCAGATATATTTTTTCTTATTTTAGACATAAAATGTGACTAAATTTTGCTCTTAAGAAAATTTTTTGAATCTCCTAGTTTTCGCGTAAGAGCTCGTTAAAGACAAAATTTGCATGTTGCCGTTTTTAGGACAACACTAAAACCAATTGGCATACCAAACTGAAGAAAATTTACAGTTGATATAGATGTCACAGTACACTTTGTTATACATAAAAACAAGGAATATAATTTTTTTTGTATTTAAATATATATGCTTAAATTTAAAATAAAAATTTTTAAAAATTCAGAAACGTTTTTAAAATTCAAAAACATTTAATTTTCTGGTATAACATATGTGTACTTGTAGCCTACAACATCGTAATTTATTGCGGAACTATTCGATTGACCACGTACGCTGTCGTTTGAAAGTATACTCCGTGTTCGCGTTTCCTATACATCGCGTAGCATTACTCTTGTTATAGTAGTAGATTTACGTCCTTTATGTCATATTTGCCTTAGAAATAATGTCAGGGAGAACTTTTTATAACACCACAATCTACAGCACTGTGAATTAAGAATGTTTCTACAAAAATTGTAAATTAAACTTTATAATAGTCAGGGCCGTTATTGGTACACATTTGTAAGTCACCGCCATGCGATTTTCGTGCAGTCGCGTCGCCTGTAGACGCACGCAGCATGCCGAATGCGGCCGACGTGGTGTAACGTCGCGTCTCCGACACACGGAAACCAGCTGAACAGTAGGCGTTAGGCGAGCCATTTAAGTGAAAATGCACACGCCGTTTCCGCCACTACCAAAACAGACGGAGTCCCTGACACTGATGGATGGTCGGCCTCACAGCCAGCCAGCGTACCGACGCAGTGCCTATATATCTCCCGGGTATCGCATCTCCTTCGATCTGACCTTCCGCGTGGAAAGGAAAGTCAGTTTCGAGCAAAACGAGAGCAGGCGTAACGGCTTGTTTACTGCAGAATCATCGCTGGAGATCTGAGATATCCAAACGCGACTAAGGTTGATGTATTTTCCGGCAATGACACAAAACTGCACGCAACAAAAAATAAGTTAGCTTGGGCTGTGTACTATACAGAAGGTTTATTAACTGTTTACAATATTTCCAAACTTTCTAGGGAACGCAGTGGCTGAATGGTCGATTCCCGGCGGGGTCTGTCCTTGGATTTTATGATGGGATCGCGCAGAACGACGCCGCCACTGATCGGTGGGTTTTCTCGGGCATCTCCCGTTTCTCCCCGCCCTATCATTCCGGCGCTGCTCCATACTCATCTGTCACCCATAATCAGCGCTAAGACCTCGATGTTTAGCGCTGACCAATATATCTCATCCCCCCCCCCCTCATTTAAAAAACTCGAGTCTTAAGGCCTTGTTACAGAGTTTTGCAGTGATTTCGAAAATATTTTTTATTGCTACCTAATACTCATATCAAAATTTCGCTGCACAGTTTTGACACTTATATGTTATAATTTGTAGCTGAATTTTTTTGTAGAATTATACCGAACGGTTTTTTAGATTTTATTATCTAAAGTACCACAATTTTCGTCGTGAAAATAAGCAAAAATGAAGGAAATTATTTTTTTGCTGGCGAATAGTACATTATTTTAAAATCGCGTCCACAGTATTGTGCATCGTGTGATTGCACATTGACTCAAATTTTTTCAAAACTTTTGGTTAAAAAATATTTGAGTTATTGGCACCAGTCTGAAAAAAACTCGGGAACAAGCTCGTAAATAGACAGCGCGTTATGTCATAATTGAGAAGATATAAAACTGGTAATAAAATGCTATAGTGAAGTTCAATTTTCTACTGTCATTTGCGCTTATGACAAAACATGAAATCACAATATGTTATTTATACGTGCAATGGCTTACAATCGCTATACTCAGCGTGCATTTTTCATTTTCACCTAGAGTACACCTATGCTAAAAACTAGTCAGCTAAGAGGGCGTGGTACGTAATTCAACGCTAAAAGCATTAATCTGTAACTGTAGGTTTCTTGAAGCCAATGTGCGAAAATTCAACAGTAGCAATCCTAGACAATAGCTTTAGCCATCGTTTTAAACAAAATTGTTTCCAGTGTTACGAACTTCTGAGGCACAATCTCTGACGCCGGAACCTCGTGCACATAACTGCGGCGCAAGAGATCACGCGTAACGAATTAGTAATTCTGGATAAATATTTACTCATAAAGTTGGCAAATACCATTATCTATGATTGTCATTGAGTATTATATCCATATTGGCTTCGAAAAAAGCGTAGAAATCAGTTGATATTTTTAGAGTTTATTTATCTGCCACACACTCTTAAACTCCTATTTAATATTCCAATTTGCTGGTAGAGATTATTTGCTGTAAAGTGAGCATTTCTCAGGCCTTCACAACAAACATCGTCCACTAACAAATTAAATAATTCTATAGCCGCAGAAATTAAGTATTGAGAACGATTTGTTCTCCTTTGGCACCCCCCCCCCCCCTTCCACCTTCCTCCAATAAACCTTGCTGCGGGAAGATTGTCTCTTCATGTTTACTATAAGCTACATGCCGTTCGTCGATCACATATCAGACATACTTTCTATCTCCGATTACTAAAACTGCAGCCGATGCTGCAACAACCACAGCCGATACTACTACAATTACAGCAACAACTACTACAATTACAGCAACTACTCTGTTATAACACAAACAATGGCACATAAATCAACACGACAATGTTTATCACATCTCCTCATCGAGGAGAATGACATATAAAGTAAAGCTTAACATTTTATCTGAAGCAAACAATTTTTAGGAAGTCATTACAGAAAAATTAAATAAAAGCTAACCTAGGGAACATTTGGCTACATTTAAGAGCATATATTCCAGAGAGCTTAAGAATTTGTGACGAAGAAATTCCGTACACGTAACTGCTGCGCCAGAAATTACAGCAAATGCAAGAGTCGCTTTTGCAAAGTAGTAGTTCACAGAGTCAGCAATACATATTTTATACGCATTGATTTACAAATTCATATTTTGTAATAACACATTTGTCGATGGTTATGTATCATACTTTCTTTAGCTGATTATAGATATGTCACGTAGTAATTGCTATGTCCTTAATGCAAATCAGTCCACTAAGCTCGATTTACCTAAGCACACGTCGTAATTTGAATTTGTATTATTGATGGCAAGGACCGTCGTGTGTACTGATTGTGAACAAAAAGGTTCGCGTCAGAGATCCTTTAGTTGGCTACTTGGTTTTCGCAATCAGCGATTAACTAACGTGGCACCAGTAGAAATATATTCGAACAGGTAAATACGTTGAATACACTGTACTGAGCCACGGAATATATTATTTTGTGACTAAGACTCATGCTGTCCTTTTGTACCGCTCTCTCTCTTCCTCTCTTTCTCTCTCTCTCTGTAAAGTGGTAGGAGAGACAGACGCGCAATGATTTACGACTTTAGCATCAGGTGTTTGGAGGGATTCGGATTGAATAATTTATGTCTCAACAAAAGTTCATACAACTCCCATGAAATTTACGACGTCGTTGCCGCATTCGTACTGAAAGTTAATTTACATACTTCACGAATCTAATCATTTCATACAAATGTTCATATGTCTTAACGTTGTGTCACGTGAAGTAAGTGTGCAAATGTAAAGTAAACAAATTACAAATTTAAAGTAATTAATAATGCTTCTTCGTTCACCACGCCTGAAGAAATTTGTTTTATTTTATAGTTGTAAACATCGTGTAATTAGGCAGGTTGCAACAAGCTGCCAACTGAAATTTATGTGTGTAGCAAAATTGCCATCACGTTGTTACCTGGAATTTTAGATAGTAGATCACCTTACGGTGTCTCTACCACGGTGTGTATAATATTTCAAATGTCGGAAGAAAGGAGAAAAATTTTAAGAAACTAGCTATCTTTTGTAAAAATTTCACTTGGTTCTGCTGCTAAATAGCACAATGTTTCACTGCTGTCATTTAAGGTACTGTGGGAACAAAGAAATACAATTCAATGAAGAATTATATGTGGCCATAAATCAAAATATCAATTTTTAAAAGTAACACATAGTATTTAATATCCACAAAAATCCTTGCTATAGTAACAATATATTGTCTAATATTTTAATGTACGTAATCATGCGGAAAATATAAAAATTAATGTTTATACAAATTAAAATTTATTTTGCGTAGTCATATTTGAATTTATAGCTTTGCGTTCGAAACGTAAACCGGGTTTGGTGTTTTATTTTCTCAATGCGTTTGGTTCATTGTATCTTAAACTAAATGTAGCTGTAGTTAAAACGTCAGTATGGGCGTAATAAAACCCTTCAATTGAAAAAATATATGTTTTCGGGATGACTTATTGAATGGTACCAATTCTCCCCGAGATATGAGTGTGAACTTTTTTCATCGCAGTATTACGATGTAATAGTATATGCCTGTTTATCCTTCACACTGCTTTCATTTCATTTTATTTTATTTACATTGCCTTTCCTAAATTGTAGAGAAATGAGCACTGAACCAGGCAGGAGTTTAAGAGTGCTAACGGAATTTACAGTTTTTTTATAGTCAATAGTAAAAACTATGAAGTACCAAGCCTTAGATATCTGTAATAATATTTGTCAACTTAATGAAAATGGTAATAATATTTCCATCATTGAAATATTCATTAATGATTCTGTAGATTTGCTAGACATTATTACAGAACTTCGATAAAGATCGTTCAACCCATTCAATCAAGCATATATAGTAACATGTTACGACATAGTATTATTTAAATCTATCATAAGTTCCGAATCATACCTCAAGACAGAAAAGTCGTCTTCCACGTACGATAGTTTTCAAAATCATGTTAAGTGAGTCGCTGACACGTATTGTATACCTGTGCGTATTATTTGTACCATTAAACTGTAGCGCACGCACTAACAGACGCCGAAGTTCTGAGCGAAAACTAGCAGGCCAAAACTTCAGGACATGTTCATGCAGCTCTGTAGAAACGTATGAAGTGAAGAAGATGACTTCCTAGTTGTCTTCTCGTGTCCTCTATATAGGTGTTCATCCTACCCTTACAAAAACACACCGCTATTACACCTAGCAATTTATTTTAATAACCTGTGATTTCAGGCACGCTGCACTACGAAGCACCGGGGCAGATGGCTGCGAGCATTTTGTGTAGCTTGGCTTATGACCAGTGTTGCCAGAAATAACCATCTCAAAATTCACAGACACCCCAGCCAAATTACACACAATTCCACACACAGTGAAAAACTCTACGGGAAATGTTCACATCCTTGTTTTACATACGTGCCATACTGACAACTTGACAACGCCTGTTCACCCTAATATTCAGCGGAAAGGGAACTGTCGAGAAAAAAATTCTTATTTAGCCTTCACTTTAGTTTTCAGTTATAATTCGTAACTGTTCTCAACCATGTTACGACACGTTTAAATTATATAAAAATAGCTTCTTTTTTTTAAATCGAGCATTCTACACAAATTCCACACGGGGCATCAATGCCACGCAAAATTCCACAAGCCATTTGAAATTCCACACATTTCGTGGAATGCCACACATTTTGACAACACTGCTTATGACAATCGAGGCGAGATATGATTGTGCGGTAATACGTGACACTGGGGATGCGACTATCACCTCACCACAACTATCGATTACACCTCGCGGTCGTGGTAACACACGATCTATATGCGATCACCAAGAGGTCCGGAATCGGAGGGTTGGTTCAGCCACGCGAGGCTCGGCAGTTCAAGATGCTGCTTGCTGAGTAATATTCCCCACGAAACCAGCTAAACTACTAAATAATTACTGCATTTTTGTAACGGTCGAAGCTATACACGCCACTCAGCAACCTGGGGAGGCAGCTATTGGTGGTTCGGGATAAAGTGAGCACTCAAAAAATCCCTGCTAAATTTCTATCGTCAGCGAATTCGTATTTTTCCGTGCGTAACCTCTAACGGTGGGAAATGTCAAACCTCTCTGGACACGCCACATGTTTGCGCGTTAAAGATAAATTGTGTTGTCGGTAGGAACCTATATGGTTTCACAAAAAATGTTTATTAATTATATAAAAAACAAACATGTCGACTTCAGCTGATTTTATTTCAATATTGTTGGATTTGAATAAGGAAATACACGGAACTACGTACGGCAATTCGCTGCCAACCATACAAGTAGTATGCAGTAACGGCTAGTGATTTTATTCAAAGGTTAAATCTTTAGTGCTCACATTATCCCGAACGAGCTAAACCTAACAGCGAGGCCTTGAACGCTGATAAAGGATATTGTGAGGTGAATACGGAACAATGACGAAGTGAGAAATTAAGAAAGCCCACCAGCCAACCACAGTATCCAACACATGAGAAAATTGGGGATGACCCCAGCAGGAGTAGAATCTTGATTACCGAGACGAGAGGGCAGATTACTAAGCCACCGTGAACGCACGCAATATTAAGGAAATAATTTGAGATTATGGAACAATTCTCACTTCTAATAATACAATATTGTACTCTCTATTATTTAAAACTAGACGAATTCCCACTTGTTAGAATATCTAGAACGCTCATGATGCTTACAGCAATGTGCACAGCATTAAACTCGCAATATACAACAATTTTTGGGGGATTTCTAAGTCAAATATTGCGTAAAGACATTTCTCATTCAGTTCCATTGCATGTATCATAAACCAAAAGTTCACACATATTTACGAACGGAAGCTATTATACGTGTTATAATGCACAATACTGGGTAATACAAAAAAAAAACGGTATTTTTTCATCGATTTTACAGCAAAGAATGACAAAACAAAAGAAAAATATTGGATATACATTTATGAGTTTGTATAAAAATGCACGCAACTGAATAAAAATGCAAATGACAGGAGTGATTCCTGAATTGTGTTTCATTCTCATAATATAATTTACAAACGTAAATCACGCTCATTTACTCACACTTGTACTGTATACTTCACAGGAGAAACGTGATTTATTTTCTAGCGAATATGAACTCCAGGTTGTGATTTCCATACACATTATCTCATTTTTGTGGTAAAACGAAAACAATTTTATTTTGTGAGTTGTACGATTTTTCAGAACGTTCCCCATTTTCTTAGTAGATAAAAACCTGCTCCGCAGTACCAAAAGCCCTCGGTGAAAAAATGTTTTTTATGTGAGATGTGCGTTAGTACGCTTTACATAAGCTAACCACGTACCTCACCAAGGCAAGACGGGTTCGATTTCCGGCACTGCAGATTCGGATTATCGCATGTGGGAATCGTACCGGGTGATACAGTTGTTCGGATGACTTTCTCGGATATCTTCCGTTTTCCCTGCCCCTTCATTCCGGGGCCACTCAAAACTCACCTCATGTCACCGGCGATAAAAATCATATTTGGCACTTACCAAAATCCCATCACATTCTTCGCAATTTTGTAAATGAGTTATCCGAACATACGAAGTCAAATAATTAGGGACTGGACATTTTCGTGAATTCAATGATCTCTAGGCTAGAATCCATTATACTATGCATACTCAAGCCCCGACTATTAGTCAACTAGCTGCTACTCAGTGGAACAGCAGACAATGAACTAATAGACGGGGCTTGAGTATGTATAGTATAATGGATTCCAGTCTAGATGTCATTGAATTCACGAAATTTTCCAGTCCCCACCAATAATATATACGTAGTTTACATGTTTAGTAACGCATGTGTATTTGTAACGAACGACTTAGCCACCCGACACTCCAATATAGGTGTATATTTCTAAACTCAACTGAACATAAATCAAGTTGCTAATCTGCAATGTCGGATGGAACCCAGGCATATACGTCGTTTTCAATTTAATCCATGTTGATACGTCACTTTTTACGTACTATCACGAACGTTTAGACTTTTCCCTTGATATATTGTTCATTTTAATACTCTTCATCCCACGTCGCGCTTGGCTGACAGGGCTACCCCGCCCTAGCTTATTACGAGCTGTCGCTTTTAGCCCGTCCCTTTCCCAGCAAGCTCGTCGGGCGACGTAATTTACGAACGGCTTCCCAGAAACAAACCCCGCGTAAAACGAGGGGGGAAGGGAATGGTTGTTCAACTGCTCAAACGAGCCTAATTTAAGTTACACGCCGCCACTCTAAAATGGAGGATGTTCAACTAGTAGCACGCAATGATAATATAATGGATTTGTTTGGGGCCACTAACGCAGCGGAAACTGTCCGAGTACCAAAACATAACCATCTCTTCTGAAATTAAGAACGTTCCTTCAGAGCTATATACTAGTCATACTTACAAAATAAAAACCCCGTTTCGCTCCCTTCCCCAAACCTTATCAGTACAGATGATGGTATATCGCAAAAATGTTTTGTACCAACCTACCCTTGAGAACACTGCGGTTTCTTGTGGCACGTATGCTCGGGTGATGTGCGCCTTGTTATGAGTACCAAGAGCCTCGCCTGTATGACGGGATAGCGACGACGACAGTGCAATTAGGTCAGTAATATTGCACAAGACAAGGGCCTCAGCGATTCTCCCCACTGGCACTGAAGTGTGTCAATATAACGCAATGTATCGGGGGAAACGGGGTCTGTCTCCTTCAAGCTTTCCAGCCGTCACCACCTCGCCAGGATGGTCCTGGGTCGAGACCCACGACGTGCCGCCGTCCGTCGATAGCCGAGCACATACATCATCAGCCTCCGGCATCATGCTAACGGTCACAACAGTCTGACACAACGTAGTTGGCTGCAGACCAACAACAGGCACTATATATTACAATAGCGGGATTCTCATTGGCTCAGTCAAATAGGGTAATAACTAGAGCCCGGTAGTTTTCGCGAAAAGAATTTTGCAGCACTTTGTCTCAGTGCCTTGCGTGCGCACCTGCATCTCTGCTATGTGGTCAGTGATTGGATGCCGTAACACCCAGCGTGTGGAGGTTAAACCCGCAAATCACAGACGTGATGTGTGACAGTTATCCGTGTACTGATTGGCACAGTCAGATTAGTAACGACCCTGCACAAAAACACTCTGTCAATAGCCATGAAGTTGAACTGCAGGTGTGCACGTAAGACACTGAAACAAAGTGGGGCAAAAATATTTTCGCGAAAACTACCGGGCCCTAGTAATAACTCCTAGTACAGGCTAAAGTCAGTAATCTTCTGGTAAGCTGAACGTGCGTTGAAACCCAGCAAACGGTCAAGTTTTCCAGCGACAAACCATCATTTCTGCATAGGGACCCTTGTTTTTCGCGAAAATAATTTTGCCCCAGTTTGTTTCAGTCCTTGCGTGCACATCTGCAATTCTGCTTCATGGTTATTGGCAGCGTGCCTTTGGGAAGAGCCGTACCTCATTCGATTGAGCCAATTACAATAACGTTCCTGCAACAGCAAACGTCTGTGATGGACGACTTGAAATGAGGCGGAGCTTCAGTCAGGCGTGGGATACAATTCCTATCTCCATGGATACCGCAGCCGAACATAACCTTCATTTAGCTGTTTGGCTTCACATGTCCCGGATGAAATGTACGTCAAGAAAATCGATTATTTGTTTGGAATTTGCCATTTTTTCAGGTAAACATTAATCTTATAAATTTGCGTATCTTAACTATGAAATTGAAACTAATATTTTTTACCCTTGCGTGCAAATCTAGGAATGCACAACATTTTTGCTTTCTGCAATTACCAACTAACAAATCAGCATGTTTGTAAACAAGCTTTGTTTCCCACAGTACTTTTCCCCTGCGGTGACGTCAGGGGGCGTGTACTTCAAGTCGTCCATTTGACGGTAGAATCCCAAAGCTCGTAGCAGTTAAAATATCCAATCACTGACCACGAAGGAGAACTGCGGAGGCACCGAAAAAAGTGGGCTAGGCAAAATTATTTTCGCGAAAAACAGGGATCCCTAATTATAATGCTCGTGGCTTCAGTTGCCATATTGATGTATTTTATTTCCCGCTTTTATGAAAGTCTAAAAAGAAAATTGTGTAACCGACTATTATAGGCCAAATTCTATTTGCATCCCTTTACAGAAGATGCATCGCAGTTGAACTTTTAACATATATTCAGGTAGCAATCAGTCATACAAATTAAGAATTTAAAAAAATCCACACTTATTGCGCCCTATACACACGTTAAAATCCCCCTGCCGAACTTGTTCTATAGCTGGAGGTAAATATAATTTGCGCTATAATACCCAATTACACATATTTCTTCTCGGGATTTCAAAATAGCAAAATATAATCCCATATTGGGGTTAAAACCAAACCATGAGTGTATACGTGAATAGCATTAAGGGGAAGGGCGAGTTCACGCAAAAGTTTTAATTATTTTAATAATTTTTATATTTGTACGAGTTGTTGTTTATTTTGTAGACATACAGCATGACCATTTTTTAAAATAATTACCTTTTCCTAGCTTTCATAGCTTTTGTATAATGGCAAGTAAAAACGAAAATTTGCATAAAACGGATTTATTCAAGAAACGATAACCAATTGACTTACAGAAATGAAATAATTCACACTTAAGGAAAAAGTTACGGGCTACAAGTTGACACGTGTAAAAGTATTTCGTAGAAACATTTATATAATTTAAAAATACAGAAAATTTACTAATTTTATTTCAAATTCATCAGTTTTTTAAAAAATAAAAAAACTCAATGCCGTTTTTTAATTCACGTCTAGACGTAGCCATCGACACTGTTATTCAGTGTGAATTATTTGATTTCTGTAAGCCAGTTGGTTTTCGTTTCTTGTATAAAACCGTTTAATGCAGATTTTGGCTTTGACATGCCGTTGTACAAAACTATGAAAGCTAGGAAAAGTTCATTGTTGTAAAAAATAGTCACAATGTACGTCTATAAAATAAACAAAGTCTCATAAAAATATAAAAATTATTAAAACAATTAAAATTTTGTAGGGAGTCCCCCTTAATGTTGAACCGTAATCGCATTCTTCATATCACTGAAAGTCAAACTACGTAAAACTTAAAACAATATATAGCATTTTCTTATAATACATAAAACTCTATGCAGTAACGCTGTGTTAAGTAAATCAATACGTAGTTATTTTTGGTGCCGTATAATTGCACTTTTAATGCAGCGGACAATTTCTAGAGACACCGTTATTTACAAATGTCACGAAAGCCTGGATGTAAGTAATATATCTAACATTTAATTCAAGTACAGATTTTTAATACTGTAAATACATAAATAACTTCATTGTGGAAAAAAACTATACACGTAGAAACATTTCATTATTTGGTCATCTATCGTATTTACAGTAAACTTTAATGCTTAAAGTTGAAAAATGTTATAAAACTTATATCCTATCCGGTGTAATTTCCTTCCTAATTAGTTAAACACTTATGACAGTACGCCTTAGTTATTTTTCAGGTATGTGTAGCCTATTATTAAGCGAAGAACAAAATTTATCACCGCCTGTTTTTTTTTTTTATTTTTATTATTCATGCGTTCACTAAAAATACTCTGCTGCAGTGTTCCAATTGGTTACTGAGTAACACAAATGAATAGGTCTAGCTCGTAAATTTAAGGTCTGTTCATTGCTTAAAAGTAAGTACTTAACCTTGAAAGTGGTCGGGGTAGTGAAATAACGACGTGAAATGTTGTAGAATTATTGAGAGAAAGCCTAAATTAATCATTTTATAGCGAAATACTTTTCAGTAAAGAACATGCCCGTGCGAGTGTGGGATACAACCGTGGATTCTGACAAGGAAGCCAACGACCAATCGCTACGAGCGTACCAAGGGCCAGACGTGTCAAGAGCTGGATGTGTCGTTATTTATCCACAGATATTTCACTATTTTTTATTACACGATGCTATTGTTAACGTATGATCATTTGAGCAGCGTTACGTATTACAGATCATTACACACATCATTCGCAGAACATTTGAGTGCTTGCAAAAAAATGCATTGTAATGAAATAAATATTCATTACTTGAGAGAACACTTATTCAGAAAATAATTTGATCGTGTTACTGATTATGTCCTGTTGTAGCTTTACCAATACAACTACAAAAACTGTGAAAGGTTATGTTCCTTATAAGGTTATGACAAGTCCTCTATCTATTTACCTTACAGTTAATTTGAGGGCTAATTTAAAAAGCAAGAGAAAATACAGTCGTTGTCTGAGAACACAGTTTGTGCCTCAGTGGAGTTAAACATGCCCGATTCCCAGAGAGCAATAACACGAGGTTTCTTTTAATTATAATTTTAATTGACCTTT
>PNEQ01122916.1:0-18884 GCA_003012365.1 Medauroidea extradentata | reverse complement strand
GTATTTGTGAAGGAACACTTACTTTCCTCCATGGCGAAAAATTTCTGCGCAGGATTGGGTCCGAAATGGAGTGGACCACACATAGTCACAAAAATCTTAAGCACATCCACCTATGTAGTAAAGACAGGGCCGCGACGCACACGCAAAGTACACCGAGATGACCTGCGACAAGCACGGAGCACTGACATGCACGAGACACCGCCCGAAACACTCGACAGCAATAACAGTAACTTGCAGCAAATAGAAAATGCGGACAGGGACAGCAACGAACAACTTGCCGAGGGAAAGCACGGAGAACCGGCAGTACAAGAAGATGACACTGCAGAAGAACAACCGACGCCAGCGCCCAATAACAACCATCCCGCTCCGTGGGACGACGAGAGCAATCAGGACAGAGCACAAGTTACAGCAGGGGAACGAAACGAACCTGACGATACCGCGATGGAATGGGAAATGAGCTCAAGTCAGGAAGGCACAGGTAACGAGGGGGAAGGAGGACGAGTGTCGTCACCACCGCGAGCACAACAAAGCGAGCACCTGACACAGCGGCGGCGACAAAGAGACCCCTCTCCAGCAACACCGCCGCCACTAGACAGTGAAGATGACGGAGGGGAAATGGGCACAACTCTGCCGCGCCGCTCCAAACGAGCGCGCCGCAACCACCCTGCATGCATCTGCTGTTCGCACTACTCACAAGGTCAGGCGGCATGTCGGAAGGGGAGACGTCCACGCGACCAACGATGCACAGAACAGCGGCAGTAGCAAAACAACGGCAGCAACACAGGCTACGCTTAAGGAAACCGCCTACACGAACGGTCTCTGCAGTGGGAGCATTTGACGTGTGCCGACGGCCCACGATCTTAGCGACCGTTCGTGCCAGGCGCTACGCCCAAAACAACACCGACCAGCACCACCAGTACTCGTGAAAACTACGGAACGCGCCTCGACTAGTCCCGGAACCAGGGAAGTCAAGAGAGCAGGTAGGTTCATGCAACCACGTGGCAGGAATAACGAAACAAAGAAAATTATTCAGACACGAAAATTTCAACAAAACAAAACTACCACACAACACCCTGGCATATCAGTGACTCGAGGCATTGGTCGTTTCACAAAGCATCACCGCGTTTGGCAATATCAAGCACGAGAGTGCTGGAGCTACATGACCCAGAATCAGGAGTGCGGGCGTGTATCCAAAAGATCCAAGTATATCAGGACACATAAAATACATACCGAAGTTCATGACCACCACGGTGCAACGCCACAAGTGAGAATACAAAGTGCTAATTATTCCGCTACACGACTCTAAAACACAGGGCGCGGCCCAGAGTGCCAACCTAACAAACGGAATGGCGACGGAATGCGCGCCAAACAAATTACAACTAATTTAATTTCAGTGCCAATACGAAGTGAGCCATGTACAGAGATATGATTGTTTTTCCTATTCATGCCAGCTCGGACTCAGAAAGACAGTTTAACAAGCTAACCGGAGCGAGAGGCATTAATAAATAATTTCCCTAAGTGTCAACAAATTTATGTTTCTCAGTAATAACCAGTATGTTAATGTATTGTAATGTTTAGAATTGCATCATGTGATTTTTAAAGGGTTTTGATGTATTGGTTTAGTTACATTTTTGCGTAAAGCTGTCACGAGGTCATTTTTGGCACGCATCCCCGCTAGTTAGTGCGGGTGACCGCCATCATGATTTAGTCTTGTTCTGGGCGTGAGGGAGGTGGCCACACACATCGCGGCCTTCAACTCTTTTGTGCCGAACATTTTAGTTTACAATAGTCAGTTATTTCGTTGGATCAGTAACATACATTTTTTTGTGCACCGAGGAGTAGCGCCACCCCCATCTATGCAAGCTCGTTTCGCCCAGGGGTTTAAGCATTCATGTAGTCATTTTCGTAGTCGTGTACGCGAGTGCGCGCAGTGCAGCTTCAGCCGACCACAGGCTTTGTGTGTGGGACCGCTTAACGTACGAGTGTACAATCATTTGTGTGGACCAGTATCACAATAAATCGCAGTGAAGTTTATTCCGCAAGTGTTATTGGCCACGGCCACTTCTTGGTCCTTCGGGAGCTAGTCCCCCAACCAGCCATTCACAGAACCAACGCATCACTCATCTCCGGCGTGGAGGACACAGATAGGACATCGCCACACGGGCGGTAGACCCGCGCCCTCACAGCAGCAGCGAGCAGCCGGCACATTCAGGTGTTTGGGTTACTGGACCCACATGGTATGTAATACGACACCACACCTCTCTGGCCTCACCAAGAGCACGTCAGAAGAAATAGTTGTTGGGAGTCAGACTTCAACTTTAGTGCCTAAACTTGAAAAAAAAAGAAAAGGTATTGTTTTTTGCTTCAGTGTGGAAATATTTTGTTACTGCGTGCAACTATATTGTAAACAAGTTTCCCCTCAAGAGTGATGTACGGAAACATGCAGAAGTAGCTCGACTAAAGGAGTTTGATAATGCACAATACTCTTCTGTTAAGTTTTTTGTGGATAAGTTTCCAGTTATCCTTTCTCTAAAGGACAATGAAACCATAGATTCAGCAATGGATGAAGTCCAGCAACAGTTTGTTGCTCTTCAAGTAAATGATATTTCAACTCTTCTAGAAAAAGAGGGCACTGTGGATGTCAAGTGGGCTGCATTGTCAAGAGTTCGTGGAGTAGATGGCATCCTGAAGTATGACAAATTATCCATGTTAATGCTATCAATTCTGTCCATCCCCCACAGTAATTCAGAATGTGAGCGTATTTTAGTATGGTTAAAAATACAGGACCCAATTTAGGTCCTCCATGTCTATTGCAACTTTGCAGTCTATTTCTGTGTTGAAATCAAGAAATTGTGTTTGTCATGAACAAAGTTTTAATTCAGATTTATTAGGTAAAGCAAAGAAGGCAACTGCTGCACATTTAAAATCTTAAAAATACATCAAGGATGATTATCAAAGATGATTGAAATATGTTACTGGCAGGTGATAGCAAGGTATGTCTTGAAGTATTGGATTTTTTAAAATATTTAGTCATTTTGCTTTTCATATGTGTGCTGTGTAAGTTGTTGCAGTCTAAGTAGGTATATCTTCCTAGTACTCTTAACAGTATTGATTCATTATAACCCTAAGTTGTGACTACAAAAATTTTATTTGTTTATTAATTTAGTTTAAATTTGTCATATACGACATGGTAACTATGTTGTGTTTAAATGGTTAAATAAGCAAGAACATACGGTAATTGAAAATGAATTAATTCCACACACAACATGTAAAAATTGCCGCGTTTGATTTACGGTACATTTTTTTCAAGTTAAAAGATTTCTTGATGACCAAACTAAAAAGTTGGCAGGTATGTATTGTTTTGATGTGTATGAGAATGGTCTGGATGTCTAAATAGGTGAGCGTTTCACATTTTTTCTAGAAAGTCAAAAGTGGTTCAAAATGTTGAACCCCTTCTTGAATACAGGGTCTCCTACATTGATGGTGCAGAGATACATGCTCATTGTCAAATATGTGCTGCAGTGTACTCGTAATCCCGATCGCTGTGTGGTTTCGTGCAGCGTTGTCATATGCAGGAATTAAATAAATAATAATTTTCAGAATACTTTACAGAATGTAGGCCTATAGAAAATGTTAAATATCTACCGACTACGGAGGCCATGGTATATGTGGTATAGTTTTGTTGGTAGTAGGCTAATAGGACTAAGGAAACTGAACAAGATAAGGTTGGTAGACAGTATAATGAGATTGTTGATGAATGTTTGTGCTTGCAGTGTGAAAGGATCATAAAGTGATGTAAGGACACAACATTGGCGATGAGGATGGGATTGCTACTCTATTGCCCCACGACACACATCCCTTATGCACAGACAGCTCCTCCTTGCGACACTCGTATGGCTTCAGCATCTCAGCATTTTGTTGCTTCTTCCAGCCATGGCTCACAAAGTGTCGCACCTTTGCCAAAAAAGGTTCTTTCCCGGTAGCACTCTCCACTAGGCTGGCGTCCACTGGGAAATCTGGCATGGCTTCCAGCATCAGGATATCTCCCACTTCCGGAACCTGTACTTCCTAATACACTGGCAGTCTGCTCAATGCGTCAGCATGACTGATGCTTCGCCCCGACCGGTATACTAACTGATAATCGTACATGGACAGCCACAGGCTCCACCGTAGCAGTCTAGGTGACAGTATGTCCGGTGTCTGCTTCGTCGGGTGCAATAATCGAAGGAGTGGCTTGTGATCTGTCACAATGGTGAACGAGCGTCCTGTCACATACTGTCTAAATTTACACACCCCAAACAATATGGCCAGAGCTTCTTTGTTTCCCTGCGAATAATTTCTCTCACTCTTTTGTAGCATCCTGGATCCAAAAGCTACAGGCACTTCTGTTCCATCCTCCATTACATGGGCCAACACTGCTCCTACACCATATTCTGAAGCATCACAAGTTAGTACCAATGGTTTTGTCGGGTCTTAGTGGGCCAACATCCTGTTTGGTTGCAACAGCTGCTTTGCTTTATGAAAAGCCTCTTCATGTTCCTTGGTCTACCTCCATGGCATACCAAAATCCAACAACCTATGAAGAGGCTCGAGTACCTGAGCCTCGTTACATAGGAACCGTTCATAGAAATTCAGTAGACCAAGAAACGCCTGAAGTTCCTTTCTGGATGTTGGAGTTGGCGCACTATTGATAGCATCTAGCTTATTATCCGTTGGGTGTACGCCCTCAGCATCAATACAGTAACCCAAAAAGATCTCAGATTATTCTGCGAAACGACACTTGGCCTTTTTTAGACGCATCCCTGCGTTCCAGCACCTGATCTACCCAGTGCCAATGCTCTTCTGCATCTTTTCCTGTAATCAAGATGTCGTCCAACAACACCACCACCCCTGGTATTCATCCTAGCAGACCCTCCATCATCCGTTGGAATATGGCAGGCACACTGATCACTCCAAAAGGCACCCGTTTCACGCGAAATAAGCCTTTCATCGTATTTACAGTCAAGATTTCTGCAGTTATTTCGTCTACCGTCAACTGTAAGTAGGCATCCTCCAAATCCAGTTTCGTAAACAAAGTACCCCCTGCTAAGTTCGAAAATGCTTCATTGACTGTTGGTTGGGGATAGGTGTTGGTTTTAGACAGTTCGTTGATGGTGCACTTGTAGTCACCACATATGCGTATTGACCCATCCACTTTACGAATGAGTACAATTGGTGTTGCCCAAGAAGAAAATGCCAAGGATGGTGCAGACAGTGAAAGGAAAGTTGAAGAAAATACTGTCAGGAGATTGGAGTACAAGGCTAGCTCGAACCTTGTTTGCACTACGGACAACAGCAGGCAAAGATGGTCAACTGTCACCAGCAGAATTACTGATGGGTCGCAAACTGAGAACAGTTTTGGACCTTGTGAATCCCCTCGCTAAAGAGCATCTACAGGAACCTAAGGAGTCTCCCAAGGTACAGAGGGACAGGATTTTCCTGGTGGGGGTTACTGTGTTGTTCAGGAATTACACGGGACAGAGTAAATGGCTGCAAGGTACAATTCAGTCGAGTGTGGGACATAGAATATATGTCGTGAAGGCCAGTGATGGTCAAAATGTAAGACAGCATGTGGACCAGTTACTACACAGAGTACAAACAGTGATGAAGAAAGAAGAGGGTAGTTTGAAGCTTACACCAGATACTGCTGTACCATTACTGACACGGGGAGCAGCCAGCGGGAACAGAGGTTGTGGCACCTTCCACCAATGCAGAGCAGAGAGTGTTTCCTAGGGATGTTCGGCCATCTGCATGCTCCTTGGAGACAGTACAACAAGAGGATGGAGAATACGGGTCAGATAGAGGCCCTTCATCACTGATGACCAGCGACGATTTGTCAGAACCCTTCAACGGGTTTACAGAACCAGAGTTCTCCAAGAGGTGAGAGCAGGGTTTGATACATCGTTCAAGCAGACAGATGTGCCCGTCACAAAAATAAGAGACTTTGTAGCGTAATTATCTTGAAAGGGGAGATGTGGTGTATGTGGTATAGTTTTGTTGGTAGTAGGCTAATAGGACTAAGGAAAATTAACTAGATAAGGTTGGTGGACAGTATAATGAGTTTGTTGATGAATGTTTGTGCTTGCAGCAGGAAAGGATAGTAAAGTAATGTAAGGACACAACATGCTCAATTAAAATATATGGTGTCACATATTTGCATATAAGTGTGCCACGAGTTCCGCCGTGTTGCATCCACATCTCCTGACAAACCTGTAAGAGGGTAAAAACATTACATATTTCACAGGAATGTGAAGGACAGTTCTGTTAGTCTCGTCAATAGTATATATTCCCGAATGACCTGGTCGTCAAATATCCCAACCTACTTGTTAACACTGTAGCCTACTTGTGTTGTAGTATTTCGAACCACTTTTTTTTGTAACATCTTGTGCGTGGGTTTAACTGTAAATGTGTCAATTCACTCAAATACAAACCCCACTGAAGGTCAACATTCCATTTTATAATTTTTCCATAGTATTTCAATTTGTACTTAAACTTCACCTTCAAAGGTTTCATGCATTAGATCTACAAATTAACTAAGGTATGTTAATCTGTACAAAGTATTTGTAAATGCAACATTGAAATAGTGATTTAAAAACTGATTTTAACACAGAAAACATCCCTGTATTGGTAGCTTACATGTTACAGACCTCGCCGCAGTAAACTCGTCAAATTTGTAACAGGCGATCTGTTACGAAGTGTGCCTGTATCTTTACCAAGTTTCCCGCAATTGCTTCCAACTGGTGTGGCATGCCCGCCAACTGTACCGATTTCCGAAAGAAAAAAAAAACATTAAACATTGTGCTAGATGACACGGCCATTTCTGTAAAGTGTACTTTGTTTTCAGCAAAGCATATTTCCTTTTTGATTGTTCTGTCTCTCATAGTTTTCTCTTAAATCATCAGTTATTATTTTTAAAAAATTCTGTGAATTGTAACTTTTCAAAGTATGCATCAAAATTATTATTGCCACAAGATGGCGACTTTCATGTGCCACCATTGTTTCAAAATCTAAGGGCTGTATTCAGAAACAATTTTAGTCATGGTTTAAAAGTAGTCATAGTTTTAATCGCCATATCTAGTCACTATTTGCGATTTTCCGTATTCAAAAAGCGCAATTAGAGGTGACTATCTTAGTATGGGTATAACTAGTCATTGTTTAAGTTAGTCGAGGCAGGTGGGTAGTTTAATGTGTGATTAACCTGAACATTTGCCAGTTTTGGAACAAATATGGCAGCATCTTATAGTTAAATTTATCTTGATGTATATTTTCAGCATGGAAATTCTAAAAACGTAAAATAAAACAGCAGAGAATGGCATTTTCTTAAATTATATCTTAGGAGTTAATTATATTTACAGAACAATGCTAGAAAATGTTCTAATTAATATAAATTAGCTTGCCTTTAAAGATTTATTTTACCATATTGTGTGTATGTTTTACAATGTTAACACATTTCTAAAACAATTTAAATGTATAATTGGTCTGTCTTTTCTGTTACGAATTCTTCTCCAATACCGTACTGCATACTGTATTTTGATGCAAATGTTATTAGGCCTACATGTAATAATATTAGCAATTTACAGACAGCATAACGAAAAATACAATAAATTATTCAGCAGACGATGGAGAGAGTTTCTGCTTTGTTCGTCGGACTGTTAACATTGCTTGGGAGTGCTCAGAATCCCTGCACGTGCACCTGGTGTGCCTGTAGGACAACGAAACACAGAACTTGTGTTGTTTGCACCGCATCGGAGACTGCAGCGACCAGCTGCAACAGAAACACATACCATGGGTGGCAAATGTGGGAGCGCCTCGCTGAAGTGTTGCTGGAAATATTCAAATACCAGATCGTGGACCAAACTGTGTTTCTGGACGGCCGATACCATATGCATCTGGTAATTTTGATTATTTGCACATGGCGCAGGCCGCTTGGACTCGGCATCGCTGTGAATTACATTCACTATTCTGCTCATTGTGGCATGTGTGTTTTGACTTTTCGCATGCGTCCTGGTGTTCAGAAAATGAGCCTGGATGTTTGGCAGCGCGCGGGCGATGCACTGCGAGCGACTGGCAGCACTGCGAAGTGAAGACTGAAGATTCTGCTGTTCCAATCTGCGAGAGGATAGAGACTGCTACAGGAAGCCCATCGGGAATGGAGCAGACCTCGCCTCTTAGAGGGAGAGAGCGACAGAACGGAGAGTACGAGGTACAGTTAGCCACTGACAGCCTATGACGCTGGATGCATTCCTAGTACCAGAGACCGGCTGGGGCTTGGCTTATTGGCCGCCTGCCCCCCATTTTCACTGCCATTCGTGGTCGCAATTATTATTGCGATAGCATGAAACTGTCAAATCAATGAGAGGAACTAGCCGTTTTGATGGTTGGCAACGAGCAAACAGCTGCACTCGCCTGCGACTGACAACATCCTCGGTCACGACTGCTTCGGTAGTTCGCGCGCCAGCCGCTAGGGGCGTCCCCGAGGTGCGTCTTGCGGACTAGTTCGCCCGGCTGCCGCGATGTGGCGCCTCTGGCTAAGCCTGGGGTTCGCCGAGCTGAGCGAAGCTCGCCGGCCACAGCATCGTGCACGACGAGCGCCGTAGTAAGCCTATGCTACAGTTGCAGTGTCCTCGATTGTCCGCTGTCCTCGGATGTCCTCGGTGCCCTGTCCTCGCTTATATTCTAATCACTGATTTGTCCACATGATCAGATGATGTCATGATGTTTGTCCTCGCATGTCCCCTGTCCCTGTCCTCGGAGAATTGGCTAATTTTTTATTCTTGTCCTCGGTTGTCTCATCATGTCCTCTGTCCCAACACTTGTGTAAAGAAGAAGAATTTGATGTCATGAATCGTTTGCAATTCGTAAACAAACACAAAAATTTACACTGAGTGAGTGATTATAAATAAATTTATTGAACATGTCAATTCTCTCTTATTTTTTTAAAATAAACTAAATCAAATTCGAATCGAAATGTGGTACGAAGCATTTACTGCTATCTGGTGGCAGTTTCCTGAACATAGCAGTTGGGACAACTCCGGTAATCGATTGTGGCAACGATATTTTCAGGACACCAGCGAGGACACGGGACATGGGACATTTACAGAAAAGGCGCACGGTGTTGTATACTCTATCCATTCCAAGATTGCAGCTTGTGTCACTCCGCCTGTTCTTGCGCTAGAACGGTATTGGCTGTGCAGCAAACTGTTGAACCACCTCCACCTGTTCCGCGAGCTATCGTCTGACGACAAGTGGAGAAACGGAATCGCGCCTTGCTTTGGAGGAAATGGAATCACGATGGACGTTCGCGTCGTCGCGTAAGTCGTAGTTAATCCATTCCATGCACATATAGTATTGTATGCACACAGAGTGATATTGTATTACAGAGGATTAAAAAAGTGCAACTGAACGATTTAATCACCTATCCTGTACTAAAACACAGCAATTTAGCATAGGACCTATTTTCTGTCGCAACGGCACTGTTAACTAACCAGCCAACCAATGAACGAGAGCTCACCTATGGCAGTGTTTATTTCTGCTGCAATCTTGGATTGAATACAGTATAGCATAGGCTGTACGGGTTCGCCCTGTGCTGCGGCGCTCATCGCTCATGAATTCTGTGTACAAATGCCCTAGTATCCGAGCAAGCCCCTGTTCGTCTATTATTTCGCCTTCATTACACATTACCTGCTCCTACAAGTAGCCGTCTCTATTCTTTCTGTCACTGTACTGTGACACACTAGCATGTCTCTCATCACTGTGTTTCCTCCCGTGACCTCGCGGGTTTACTAGGGACCCTATAAAGGGCATTATAGCCCTGTTTAATCAGAGGGAAGAGCTAGGCCACAAATGCTCTGGCTTAGCTCTTCAGTAACCGTAAGTTCGGCAATATTAGCCAAGTTCCCATGCATAATCCAAGCCTGCATGCAGTATTATTAGGTGTATGAGCACTTAATTAGCTGAGCACGCAACTGACCTATTCCCTCCATAACTCCAGCAGTTAGTTTACAGGATGTGCACCCTTCAGGGCACACCAAAAAGAAATAAAAAAGTAAAATGAAAAAAGAACACGACGCTTGACCAATTGTCATGTCAATGTGCAATTTGGCGATGTTGCCAAACCTTTTACAAGTGTTAAACTGTAATTAGTTAGTCACTACTAACCATGGTCTAATGTTACAAAAATGTCCTTCTGAATACGAGTAGTTCTTAGCCAGGAGTTTAGTCGTGGTCTAGTTAGTCTAAACTTACACCTGGTTTAACGAAATGTTTCTGAATATGGCCTTTGTTCTTTATACCGAAACTGGGTCTAATAAGTTTTCTGTCTCGTCATGCTAGGCGGCATTCCAAAATATATTTCTGTTAAATAAAATTTACTCTTTGACTGTCCCAAATCTACAAAGTAATTACTCTGAGCATCTTGGCAGAGTAACCTTTTACTCACATGATATCACTGAGTAGCTTAAGAGTAAAATTCGTATTTTTGTGTAGACACCTAAAATAGATGGAGAAGTCTACATGTTCCACTTTGAAAAGTTATTGTAATTAGGTCAACGTAACCATAATAATATTTAAGTTTCTAATATTGAAATGTGCCTATAAATAAACATACCCCCTTTATAGCACACTCAATAGTCTGGGAATTTTCAAGTGTAGCTATCAACGAGTGTGTTTGTGGATTGTGTCAAAGCATAATACATTTTCAAAATTACCGAGCTAAAGAATTGAAATGTAAATGTAAATAAACTGTGAAAATGTTTCACTAGTACCTGTTTCTGCCAATGTTGAGAACATTGTGAAATAAATAATCCTTTCTTGTTTCCTTGTTTTGTCGGGGTGTGGCCCATAAAGCACACAATGTTTCATTTAAGTTCCAGAAACATTAAAAAATCTTTACAATGTCTAGTTTAAATAACATTTCGTTTGAAAATTGCACTCATATTTCTGAAACATTCTAATGTAATATTACGTATCTCATGATTCAGATAGGTCTCGGTAATGTTCTACTGAAACTTCCTAAAGAACGATGGCTTATATTTCACAGTACACAGTCCATAAATACTGCGATGTAATATTTCGATAAGAATGCTGTTTCAAACAGGTCTCCGAAACGTTTAGTCGCGACATTCGCCGCCATTATTGCCGAGTATCCATGATGCTTGTTGAATAGGAGGTTTTTTTAGTACTTATCTGTTCCAAACAAACAGGTATGTTGTTAGCATTTAACACTCCTTATTGCACTGCTATTTCAACGTTTCAAAAAAAAACCTGTTCAATTAACCACAATTTAGTTGTTAATATTGACAGTTAAAACTGTTATCCGTGCATAACAAAGAGTCGCACAGAACACCAAAAAAATATAATCTAATACCGTACCTTTAGTTCGAGCCAGGAATAGTATCGAAATTGTCACATATAAATACCTAACAGAACTATTTATAATGCCAATCAAACTCTTATTTAATTAACTACTTATAAATGTATCACATGTCGTAGTAGTCGAGTGGTTGAATTTCTCCGCGAGCTTTGGTCTGAATTTGCAGCTCTCGTGGATAGTGGGTATTATTTAAATTTTTCTGATTGACACACACCAGCAAATATGTGTTAAATTTAAAGTTCCTGGTTCGATTCCCGGCCGAGGAGGTGACATTTACGGTCACTTCCTCGGTTTCCAGACTGGGTGTTTGTGTTCGTCTTCTCTGTGTGCCACAAGTCAACCTACAATTACAACAACTACACCAGAACAAAGAGACTGGTGATTACATGAATTAGCCAAGTTAAATGGCGGGGGAGGGGGATGTTTGGTGCAGTGGCGAGGCGATAGCAGTGCCATTGTACCAAAAATTTTTAATAAAAAAAGTGGTTAACATCAGAATGTTCAAGGTGACAGGTAGTAGGATAAAATCCTAGTCTCTTCAAGATAAATATTTATATGATTATATAAGTGTCAAAGCACTACTGTCGAGTATATACTTAACAGGATATAATATTTTTCTCAAACTACTAAATATATTTTTTTATGTTTTTGTGTTTACTGCATACTGATTTTGCATTACATTGTAATATTTCTGATATGTTTCACTGCAATATTTCTGAGACATTACACTGCAAAATTTCTGAAACATTACTCTGTAATGTGTCTGAGAGAGGACATATCTACATTGCTGAGTTGTTGCTGAAACATCTCTGAAATGTTTCGTTATTCTGAAATGTAACTGAAACATTGTGAGCTGTATGTGGGTAATTTCATAACTGCAACTTTGTGACCTCAGGTCAACTTCGTAGTCGTGGACATCAACAGCAAAACTGGAACAATTCAAGTACCTGGGCATAATTATGCAGTGACTTAGGGTGGAAAAGGCAGGTAGAAAGACTGGTGTATAATAAGAGTACAAGGTATGTTGGGAAGGATGTTGAAGAGTGTTAGTAGTGCAGTGAAGGAAAAGGCGTGTATTACTGTGGCACGACCTATGTTAGAGTATGCAGCAGTAAAGTGGGATCCATGCTGTACTACCCATCTTTGCACCTTCTCCAGTTCCCTCACCTCCAATTATAATTCCTCTCTTAGCAGTAAAGTACATGGATAAACTTTTATACAATATTTTCCTGAATAAGTAGTTCTTCCTTATCCTTACCCACCTTACTGCCTCCTAAAAGAGACACCAGGATGGAACGTTTTCTACAGTTCATTCGCCGAGATATGAGAGTTTAAGTTTGTAAACAAGAGTGTGTGATACTAGTATAAGTGGTAAGGGATATACAAGCTACTAACCAGTGGGCACTACTGCAGTGTGACGAGAGTTAAATTGGTGAGGTCAAGCGAGTGTTTGTATGGTTTTCTGATGATGTTTTAATCTGACAGAAATGTCAGCTGTAAATGTGTCTCACTGTTACAGTTGAAAATATGTAAACTCATACATGCCCAACTAGGGCTGTTATGTACGGTTTATTCACTTTGACACGCGCTGTCGTCACAGGGTTCGTCGGAGCGGTGATTCTGAGCGTTAGGATAGGTGCCAGCTGATCACTTCCGGTTATTCTCGGACCAGCCCGAGACTCTTGAGCGGCCAGGGTCGGAGTCGACCGCCGGGCTATACCCTGTGTACCGCTGTCTGGAAAGAATGATTGCTGGAACCTATTATGGGCTGGTCCATGCCACAACACTTAATAAAATTATTTGGAACTGGGCTGTCGGTCACCCAGTACACCATATATACAACTCTGTATAGCACAGGATATGAATGGATTCTCCAGGTGGAGGGAGTGGAATGGGCCGCTACCATCGAAATGGAGCGAGCACCGTGATAGAGAGAGTGGACCGCTGCCATCGAAGTGTAGCGAGCACTGAGGAGTAAACAGTGGGCCGCTACCACCTAAGTGGAGCGTGCACCAGAACAGTAGCGGGAGCTACCTCGTTAAAGGAGCGAGCACCAGGAGGAGGATTGGGTCGCTACCTCTTTAAAGGAGCGAGCACCGGGATGGAACAGTGGGCCACTACCTCGTTAAAGGAGCGATCACCAGGATTGTACATTGGGCTGTTACCTCCAAGGAGGAGCGGGCACCAGGAAGGCGAAAGAAGGAAGTTGAAGGAATTAAACTCGAGCATAGAGTTTCACTCATTTATTCCCCACTGGGAAGAGTGGAGTAGAATTTTTTTTCCAAACCTACCCTAACTACTTTGTTATGTTGGAGGCTCAAGGAAGGAGCGGAACTAAGTGCATCTCAGGGCTGAGCCCTATACGCCTACAAAGGGGGAAGTTTCATGCAGAGGAGGCATGCATCGCGGCAGAGAGGGATTGGGCAGACATGGCCGCGATTGGGGCCATATCTACCTCCCTAGGTGTACCTATAGCTAAGCCATAATCTAAGAAGAGAGAGGGAAAAACCGGCATAGTACCGTAAAAACCCTCTCGACAGAATAGGAGTGTAACCACTCAGCAGTTACATGCATTAAAAATAAAAATGGCACTGGAAAAGTAGGAAGGTCCAAGTAGTTAGTAGAGTTGTGAAGTAAGAGTGGGGAAAGCGGGGTGGGAACTTTATTTATTTATTTATTTTCCTTTTATTTTATTTTAGGGAGGGTGCTGGATTTAACCAGGGCACTGTGGGTAATCACAATGTCCTGATGGAGGACAAGGTTATAAAGGCGCCTCGTCCTACCGTATCTCCAGTATATACCTGTAACAAACTTTTAAAAAATACACAAATTAATACACTTAACTAGCTCTCAGGCAAGCCTGATGAGCTAATGTATTTTTAAAATAAAGGAGGATATGTTTGTTAATTCATTTAAATCCGCGCACGTAAGTGTGCGGCCAGGTGGACAATAGACTGAGTAAAGAGATAATTGCTGCCGCCGAGCTTTAAATTAATAGCCACAGCCTCAATTGTATTTAATTGAGGCTGTTCTGTTGCATGGCAGTTTATTGTGTTTTTAATTAAAATTAAAACACCACCTCCTGCATTATTTTCTCTGTCCCTCCTAAAGCAAGAGTAACCTGTGACAGAGAAACGGTGTTGTGGGCGTAAGTGGGTCTCATTAATTGCCACGATTTGTACCTAGTGGCGAGTCAAGTAATCTATCAGCTCCTGCTTCTTATTCCGGATGCCTGCTGCATTCCAGAACAAGATTTTGGCAATGGAGGGGGGCCTTTTTGCAGGTCTAGTATCCTGCCTAGGGAGTGGCATTTTTTTGGCCCATTTTCCTAGCCGACAAGGCAAAGCCCATCGTGGCCTTGCACTTGTCCTCCAGGGCGCTGTTTGGGTCAAGACATATTGCAAGCAAGTGGAACAGCTGTGTGCACAGCTGTCCCAGTTGGGGGTCTTGTTGAACCTTAAGGCTCTGGGCAAATTTTTGCTCTATAGTCGAGAAGGTTGAAGGGGACAGGACACTTGTGGTCTCTTCTGTGGCGATTTCCATACTGGCATCCTGGGCCGTTTCTGGAGCCCTTATATGCTCGCTTTGAGCTGGTCGAACCTGATTGGCCGGGTGTTCTGGCCTATCCTGGTGTGGCGCCTGTGGTGGGGGAGGCAGCCTGCTTGGCAATGTGCTTCGCTTGCCCGAGGCGAGCACTGACGGGCTTTTGGCTGGATTTTTTGTTTGTTTAGCGGACATTTTCCCTTTTTGTCCAGCTGGGCAGGGTGTTGTCCTCGTGGCCTATGCAGGTCTGCCAGAGCAGGGAATTCCACCTAGGAAAATCCCTGCTGGGCCTAAAATGCGCTGTACCTGTTACTCGTGGTAACTGGTTGTTGAGCATAGCCTGGCACAAAGTTCTGATCAGAAGTGCGGGCTTGTGGACCCCTACTCATGGTGGTCCAGCCGTCAGGCCCTGTTTGTGCCTAGGGGGCGCGAGAGGATTGGAAGCTATTTTGGGGCTGGCTTTGTGCCTGCAGTGACGCCCTACTTGGCTGCTGGCATTTCTGCCACTCTTCTTGAGGCAGAAAATTCCATTTTTCTGTCTTATAGGCCTCGTAGCCCCTGTAGCTGGTTGCATGTTTGCCTTTGCAGCCGATGCAGAAGCGCAGGGACCTGTCGTCCTTGTTTTCAAGGTCGCAAGTTGTTGTCTTGTGGCTTTTTTCACACAGACGGCAGCAGAGCGGGGCATGACACACCTTACTCGAGTGGCCAAATTGTTGACAATTACTGCACTGGGAGGGGCCTTCAGGGTGCTGGTAGTCCTCTACCTTTACCAGCAGTCCGCACATAGAACAGATCTCCTAAATGGCCTTGGATGCCTCATTGTTGGACAGCTCCACTATGAACATGTGGAGGGGCTTTTTGTCTCTCATGGACAGCTTTGGCTCTATGTTGCCAGGCTGGAAGCCTAATGTGCACAGCTCCTTTTGTATCCACGAGATGGGCAGTGTTTTTCAAGGCACTTGATTGCGACCTTTAGGGGCAGCTCATTGCATGGAGTCAGTACGCTGAACGGCGCACTGACTGATTCGAGCACCTGGATTGCCAGGCGATAGTCCTCAGGTGTTTGAGGCAGATACTGAACCCCTTGTGGGACCAGGCGGTTCTTGGTTGGGAGGCTGAGTTGGTCCTTAAATAGTGTAAGGACCATCCCGTATGTGCAGTAACTGTTGTGATACACAGTAATTGGCCCAAATTGTGCTTTGGGGCCTGCGGGTTGGAGGATGTTTGGTCCTGCTGGATGGAGGTTCCGGTCCTGGAATCCATTTGGTCGCTACCATGGTCGCGGACATGATCATCCGTCTTTCGCTTTTTCGTGTCACCCATGACGCAGGGAGGGACTCCGAGGGGGTGGGAGTTGCGAACCTAATCAAGATTACGAAATAATATATCCTACACTAATATTAATCTAACAAAAATAGCTGGAAGAATGTAGAAGCTGACTGTCGCTGTTAAAACAGCAGCAGACATGAAACCTTTCACACAATCCCTCGGTGTCAAGCACTTGCTAGCTTGCCTAAATGAATTTAAACTAACTAGCTAGTTAACCTGCCTATCCGACCTGTGGCAATAGTTACCGACTCACACTGTGTGTCTTCATTGGCACAGTTACGTATCCAACACACAGATGAGCGAATGAAGCAGAAGGGCTACTAGAACAGAACTCACTCCACTTTTTTAGTGGAGTAGAATTCCCTAATTTGATCGACAAATCTCAAACATTATATAGTCCAGTCTATACAATTCATTAAAGAGCAGTTTCTTTTAAACATTGGCACATTATTCATTGAATTATTAAAAGCATAAAAACATTATTAAATAAATTAAAAGAATATACAGAAAATGTGATGCTAAGAATTACAAACCACGATAGGAAAAATAATAATGATAATACAGTCTGCTACCTAACGGTGGCAACGAGATATATAGTAAACATGGAGGGGCGGAAGCGCTTTCTGGCTAAAGCACATTTGAAATTGTGTCGGCCATGTTTTCCATCGTCAAAACAAAGGGGCGTGGCAGTGTGTTGGTTAGGGATAATTTCGTTTATGTGCCGATAATAACAGAAAAACGTAGCTTACGATGCATTGTGTATGTCTATGTGGCATGTAAAGCATATAAATACCACTGTCTATCGTTTAATAATTTAGGAACGAAAATAAATCGTAAATACAGGATGTAAACAATTGACGAAAATGTGCAGGTAGCGAGTAATTGGCTCACAATCCAAATAGGTATATACATTTTAAAAATGTTAAAGTAAACATATGCAGACATAAAATATACATATTACACATTTCAGTTCTGTGTAATTATTGTTACCTCAGTTTTGTGTATAGTACACTGTGTAAGACTTTGTAAGTTAAGGTTATGTTTATAGGACTACTTGTAAATGTAAATTATAAAACATCTGAACATATGCAAATAAGCATGCATTTATATATACAAATTAAAAATAAATACTATGATACATTCTTATTACTACAAGAACCATGCATATAGCATGTCAACTAAATCAACAGTAAACAACCATGCCACCCACTCTAACCCTATTTAAGAGCCTCGAACTTATACAATTAAATATATATCCACAATTGGTATGTCGCCATGTAGCGAGATCAATTCTTGCCTGCCTCTCTAGGCTACTATTCCCAAACCTCTCCTGAATCTTCCAACTCCTGACAGTTACCATATCATTCTGTAAAATATTCCTCTCGCCGACCTCACAAGCATAGACTGTCTAACCAGTTCGTTCTCTACCAATCCACTTGAACCTTCTCACTGGTGTTTACTCTCTCCCATACCCTCCCTTAGCTAGGTGGCAATTTAACCCTTCCCAACCTCCCTCTCTAGTCACAAGTATGAACATCCTGACCAAACTTTCATTTCTTCTTCTGTCTTTTAGTGTACTCCATCCCATTTCCTTCAACATTACAGATGGCCTATATATCCCTTAATCATTTCCATCGTACCGCTGCCTTCTTCACCTATTATTCACCCATCCTGTTACCCTCTTTGCACCTTTTTTCGTTCCCGCACCTCGAGTTTCATATATGTATCCTTCTCTTTGGCAACATATTCCCGCCCATACCATACTATCAAGCAGTATGTATTTTCCTTCTCCTCCCAGTAATGAATTTCTACACGATTCATTAAATGTTATGTTTCGTTAATATTTGGTTTGTATTGATTGTAAACCAAAGAGTTCGATAGGTCCTGTCTCATTACAGCTACCCATAACATAACAGTACAATTTATCTAAACTGCATAAACAAAGCCTATAGTGGTTGTAGTATGCTTTTATTTTACTGCTGTAGTGTGTGCAGCCAAACACTGAGATAGGCATCACAATATGTTGTGGACTACAGCAATTTAATTCATATTTCATGTTGGCGAGGGTACGAATGTTCTCTAGTGATACATTAATCAGGTGTAGTTGTAACGGACTCGACAAACAAATACCACAACGATCAATATCCCAAAATATTTCTCACGATTCTCATATAACCTACATTACAACATGCATCAGCCGACAATGTTTTGACTATAGATAAAATGGCCGACCGATTTCAAATAAGCTTCACCTGCGAACCTTGGAAATAGCTACTTCCGCCCCTCTATGTTTACTATATATCTCGTTGATCGGTGGTTTTAATTTGCGAACATTAGCTAGGCTGTGCGCCATAGATGAATACATGAGAGTGCCGTTCTTTGCAACTCATGTGGTTGCACCATGGTCTAAGAGGTAGAGGTCTTGACACTGCCTATGCTCTCCAGCAAGAGAAAGTGGCCCCTTCATGTCGCCGAGCGCTAGTAGTAATTTGGTGGAAGATTTGTCTTGTTTACATCTCGCGTTTTACCATTTTTGCAATTATTTACATAAAATAATGTTAATAAGGTAAGCTGATATAGTATATACATGTTCCATGTCCAT
>PNEQ01122909.1:0-19636 GCA_003012365.1 Medauroidea extradentata | reverse complement strand
CACATGCCTAACAAGGTACGTCCGTGGTGCTGTTCATGAATGGAGTCTACTTACACATGCCTAACAAGGTACGTCCGTGGTGCTGTTCATGAATGGAGTCTACTTGCACATGCCTAACAAGGTACGTCCGTGGTGCTGTTCATGAATGGAGTCTACTTGCACATGCCTAACAAGGTACGTCCGTGGTGCTGTTCATGAATGGAGTCTACTTGCACATGCCTAACAAGGTACGTCCGTGATGCTGTTCATGAAGGGAGTCTAATTGCATATTATGCCTAACAAGGTACTTGCACATTTCACACTTGGACCCTGTGACAAACTTGCACGTAAATCTCCCTTCTAGTGGTCATTTATTCCTTTTGTCTTGACTGCCTTTCAGGCAATTAAGATACATAAAAATGTTACATTTCACCTTTATCCAACCTAAGCACAACTCACCATCCGTAACTCATGCAGGATTTGAGCGTGTCATTTCGCTTTGTTGTGAGACACTTTACCTTCTAACCACTGGTAAAAGTAATGTCTTATTTAAGAAATTAATGATAAGGATTTGTATGAGACAACGGAATTTATGTAACACTTCATGATGCGATAAATAGTTTGCAATATATATGACATTGTAGTATTGACTGAAATAAGAAACACTAACGGAAAATATTTATTTATAACGTAACTAACTTGCACTTGTTTTGTAATAAATTATAAGTGTAAATCTTTTATCTAAACAGTGTTCCAAATAAAAACGCTTTCCAATTATGTTTTTATCATGGAAGGTGTATTCCGAAACCTTGTCAGCTTATGAAATACCCAGAGTAACTTTGTGAAATAGTTTTCATTATATTGATTTATCTTTTGGCAATTTAAGTAAATTTTAGATTGGTGAACAATTTTCATGAGCGAAACGGTTTTGTCTATTTTTCGGGGGAAAAACACTTCAGATTGTTGATAAGTAAAGCATTCCAATTTTGCTCAAATATGGCAATATGTGTAAACCAAAATAGAAAATATAGTAGCACTTAAATTATGGTTGTAGTACCTAGCAAAGCTTACTAAAAAAGAATTACTAGACATAACTGGGTACAGAGTCTTAAAGTTTAAAATATTAGCTGTCAAAAATTTGTTAAAACAAAAATACAGCTAAAGAAAATATATTTTTGTGTGCATTTATTAATGTCGGCATTTTTGTCGTCAACTGAAGTGCTAACAAATATGGACGTTACAGGGAGGAGCCCGCAGCATCCACACCGCAGCCAGGTACGGCCATGTGGGGATCATCAACACACTTCTCCAGAAGGGAGAGAAGGTGGACGTCACCACGCACGTAAGTCGCCATCTGTTTCAACCTGCGTATTACTTTATAACTAGATAGCACACCATTACTGATATAAGCTACTTCGGATAGCAGTAGCTAATCTCAGCAATAATTTCAAATCAATTAACTGTCACGAGAAAATTAAATTAAATGTCTAGCATGAATGGTTGATGTAAAATAAAACTAATCAGTCTGAAATATCATGTAACGCCATTTCAGTTTTTAAAATAACAGGTCATACGGCAACAGAGTTGACAACATGGGCTACTGCCGGTCTTGAATTAGCAGAATGCAGCATTATCTCCGGCCGTGATAGTCTACAGTATGCCCCGATTCTGTTCGGAAGTCGTTTTGTAACAGAATCCTCCTTTGATGTAACTGAAACACACTGGTACTACTTGTTTCCCATGTTAGTGTAATAAAACAAGGCCTCAACCAATTTTCCTAGCAGTCGAGTAAGCTGAGGACCTTAATAGCATCAAAATACGTAAACTTGTGCTTATACTAAATGGACCATGAAACTATCATTCAATGAGTGGCAACTAGCAGAAATAAACGTACCCCGATTCCGTCATGACCTACAAATATGTTCTAAACATACTGACCATTACGTAACATAGTTCAGAACGTTGGAAGAAAACATAACACTTGCCGTTACTCAACTTAATATTCATTGTGTTTCTTATGACGTCTAACTCACATAAGTAACTAACGCAGTCTCGAGCTATTTGTCTATAGGCGGTTCACAATAAACTGAGCACTCAGAAGAACATGTAATTAATTACAAATAGGTTTTATTGGGCCAATAGATGTTAACTTTGGAGAGTGCTGAAACGTTTGCACTAGTTTTTAGCTACATGAAAGTTTTCGTTTTAAAAATATTAAAAATGACTGCAAAGCTGTTGAAAGAAAACTTTATGCAGTGCTCACTTTATCGCGAACGGCCTGTAGGTGTGTCGCAATATACTGCAAAAGTCCTAGCAGAAACCTTAGCAACGTAATTGGTTTTATAACTACTCTTGAAGGAATGTAGCGGTTCAAAAATCGATAGGTTTCATCGCATCAGCCATGAAGTTGCCTTATCGGTTCCAGACGCACTCTGCAAAAATCAAGCGGGCCGAAACTCTATTTCGTAGCGTATCTTGCAAAGGAGGAACTAACTGTAGCACACACGTACGTCAGCGGTGAACAGGCGTTATGTCCACAGACTTAAGTCCACGATAAAATGGTCGTTAAAGCTGTGTGCGTACGAACACGTGCGCAAAACCAAATTTACGGGTAACCACGACTAACCTAACAATTATTACCAAAGCCCATATGAACCTCGACCGTGGTCGCTAAACAAACGGCTGAATTTGCCCATATATCGGTGCAGGCGAAACCCCGAACTGCTCTCTACCGAGCGTAAACGAAGTAATGAGCTGTGGACGGCAAAGAAAATCCTCCCAGCTCAAGACATTGCAGAGCGTGCCACAAGCGAACGACACATATGCCTGCTAAACTGATGGCCACTCACAACAACAGACGGCCAGAAGGTTACAAAAAGAGACGCTGCCGTCTCGCACTACAGTCCGCAGCTGCTGCAACTGGTCCGGATATCCTGCAGGACAACATCGAACCATCTGACTCGCTCTGCCGTAGGCAGAGCAGTGAAACTTGCTGACTACAAGAGCACCTAAACATTTCGTAGAAATAAATTCCGCATATGGTCGAGCATTTTATAGTTATAAGACAATGTTAGTGTACTGTCTAATGAAGTGTAACATATGAGTACTGGCATATCGATGTGCCGTCAAAGTCGTGGAATAATGATAAAAAATGACATGAAGACATATTCTATGGCTCTGCAAAACCACCAAGTGCTGGATAATGTCGGTGTTTCTACTCAATTTAGGTAGGATTCTCATCTTGGTGTCTCATTCCGACATTCGACGATCATATGTGAAGAAGCAGAACCGAGATTCATCACTGCATGTGACACGAAGGCAATATTCGTATTTCTGTGTTTCGTTTCACAACCTGTAGGCACATAGCACTGGTTTCTTGTGCACATGACTGCGAACCCACAGACCGGCTTGTATATCATCAAGGCGTTATGCGGAATCACAAAGGGTGTTGTTGCTTGTTACAAAGTGCTTTGCTCACAATGCAATACATTTCCATTACTTTGTCTAATTTTGGTTTATAAGAACCTTCTCAAGGTCTGAAGGCGTTCTCACATACCCACTGGTGTGGCCATCGAAGTGTCCCATAATCTGCTTACACGATACATTAATAAGATATGCGCATTCTTCATGAGATGCCATTAATTTACTTAAATTGCCGATAATGTCATATGTGATGCATCTACAAGACCTACTTTATGTTCGGTTACCTTTCCTCGCTGTTAACTTATTGTCAAATGCCTTATAATCCTAATATATAAAATGAAGTGTCCTGACACACTCACTCACTCACTCACTCACTCACTCATCAACGTACAACCCGAACCGCTGGACCTAGAACCATGAAATTCAAGGGAAGCTTCCCCTTGCCCCGTAGGAACCAACAAAGAAAGGAATTTTCGAAATTCGATAATTAAGTGGGTGAAAAGGGGTGAAATGTGTTTTAAAATTATCCTTGATATCTCATTAACCGGTAATGCTATCATAATTTTTTTAACTTCATAATATTGCCCAAAGAAATGCATATCCGCAAATTTTTCGATTTTGCGAAAATCGAAAATTAAGGGGGTGAAAAGCCGTAAAATGGGTTTCTCATTAATCCGTGATTTCTCCTAAACCATTTCAGATGGTGAGGTGATTTTTTTTAATGATGCTTAAGTAAATATCTAAAAAGTATTTTTACAATTTTTTGAAATTCATCCTTGAAAGCTCTTAAAAAATAAAAACGTGTTTTTAATTAATCTCACTTATCTCCTAAACCAGTGGAAATATTGAAATGGTTTTGCTTTAAAGTAAGTCTTACGTAAATATAAAAAAAAAAAAAAGTAATTTCAGGATTTTTCGAAATTCGTCCTTGAAAGCTGTTAAAAAAAATAAAATATGATTTCAAATAATCATCTGTACCGCTTATAGGCCTACCCGTTGAGATATAAAGATGATTTTTTGATAAGCATGAAGCTTATGTAAATATCTACAAATAAAATTCAGGTTTTTATGAAATTCGAAAATTAAGTAGGTGAAAAGCAGTAAAATGTTACAGTCTCCCGAAAAAAGAGCATGATCACGGAGAAATAATTCAACAGTCGTTTCTTTTTGCCAACCTACTCATAAATAAAACCTCTTTGGACTGTAGTCACTACATACGAAATAATTTTACAGTTAATTATAGTTCACTGTTATTGAGTACGCTAGCTGTTGCCTTGATCACATATTTTATCCAGCGTTACTGTTTACATTACATAATTTCACGCGGGCAACGCCGCAGCCGGCCGGCTAGTACTCTATAATTTAAAAATTAATTAACTCTGTTGTCCATTCTAGACGTTCGAATTATTATTGAACTCTAGCAACACACTCATGCGATAGCTTGTACACGTACATATTTTATTTTACTCGACCGAGCGAGGTGGCGCCAACAGTAACGCGCTTTTGACTCGCATTCCGGAGGATACGTGTTCGATCCCCAGCTCCGAAATTCAGAACTCGGTTTTCCATGGTTACCTTAAATAATTCCAGACGAATGCTGGGATGATTCCATAACATAGGCCATAACCGATTCCCTTCTCAGTTTCTGGCCTGTAACTTTGTGTGTATCCCTCTCTAATGACCTCTTTCGAAGTGACGTATTACGTGAGTTAATTTTAATTAATGATTCCTTACAAAAAAAACGTATTTTACGTATTATCTTGGCTTGTGTTGGGGATTTCACAAATACAAATAACGGTCATTTACAAAGTTGGTTGTTTCATGCTGTTAACTATTTACACTCTATAAATAGTTGTGCAGTTATGCTACGTCATTGTTTATTTCAATTCTCTCTCTCTCTTTCCTTCCTTAGTCATTCTCTAACAACGTCTGCATATAACATTCTAAATTATTTTTATAGACGAAGGAAAATAGTAGAAACGGATACGTTATACAAAAATTTCGAAAAACATTTACTAATAATCAATTGCTGAATTAATTATAATTTCTCAGATAAAATGTAGCATAAAATTAAAATGATTTACTTATTTATTTATTGAATGTTTGTGTGCCCCAGAACAGACTCCCGACCTTCGTAAAACACACGAGGGATAGATAAGGGTATCAGGTAGGGCCTGTATTTATGAACCAGTTCAACAATAGTCTGAAGTAATCTTTTTCTCATAAATTGTTTAACATATCATTTAACTTCCCCGTGTTAGTAATACAACAGCAAATCACATTATTGTTTAAAAACGATAATATAAGTCTATTATGTGTTGAATCGCCGATATTACAGTAAAGTCGACGTACATCACAAATAATACTGCAACAGAGAAGACTCATGCATCAACAGCATGTTGAAAATTAGTGGGAAACAGTGCCATTTGTGCCTTTATTCAAAGGCGTTATTGAAAATATTACACCGGCTCGTAAAATCGGAATGTATAAACTACCCTCACTTTATAATGTTCCGTCATTCAATTCACTGTTTATACGACGGCAGAGATAGGTACTGGGAAATAACCAGGACACAATTTGACTTTCGGAGTTCCCTTACTGTATCGTCTTCTTCTTCCTTTTACAAACTGTAGCTCCGCGCACCTTACCCAAGTCGGCCAACTTAGACCAAATTTTATACCATTTCTCGCCCTTTCTGGTAGCCTAGACTAAACAAAAAAGAATCTTATATGCCTACCTTCTAATTCACACAGTTAATAAAAAATGTTCTTAGCTGAAATTATGTTAACAACTTTTTACTTTAGAACTGGCAAAATCGAATTATTTACTATTGCCTTCACGTCCACACAATAAAATAAATAAATGAAATTTGTTTGTTTATAAACGTAAATAAACTTTTAACAGGAAGTAAATTTAAGTCTCTCAAAGAATAAAAAAATTAAATAAAACTGAAAATCTTGAAATGCAGATGACAGATAAGTTGAACTTCAAGAAACACAAAATGAGCTCATCTACAATGCCGAACTGTAATACCTTTTTTTTACGTCCAAACAGTTTTCAAAGTTACAAGAACGTTCACTATGCGTATGAACAAAAAGGAAGCGTGTTGACTTGGCATCGGCAATTTTTTTTTAAGGCTCACATGCGATTGACTAGTACTTGAAATGCACATGGCTCAATTTAGTGATTTCTGGGTTATTTCGTTGGTCATAACTCTTTGTTCTTAATGCCTCTTCAAATTCTAAATAATTTTAGTGAGACCTAAAATTTCCGATTATCTATAAAACTACCAGGTACTGCAGAAAAAATTACCCCATGTTAGAGTAAAACTGACCCAGGAATACTATCAAAAACTCAAGAATATTAAACCGTAATACCGTGCGTGTGCATATATATATATATATATATATATATATATATATATATATATATATACAAAAATGACGCTCGTCATTATAAATTATATGCGTGGAAGTGGGATGAAATAATGTCAATAAAACAGCAAGAATGCCATCTAGACACGCTACGTGACATATTTCGATATGTTTGCTGATTAAAATATACAGTCTGCTGAACAGAATATTTGCTCTGTGTTCAACATTCAGTACTAATTCCGTATGCACCTGCATCTAGCTGGTCTATAGAATTAATTTAATTTATAGAATAAATTAATTCGTACCGTAAGCGTAGGTGACTTGGGACGCTTATACAAATTTTGTAATCTCTATGAGTAAATGTGAATGTAATTCCAAGGGACAATCTTTATGTGGAATTTATCGCAATTGAATTTCTTTACTCAGGGCTGTGATGTATGAGAATATTTTTTTAATGTCCAAAGTATCCCACGTGACCTAGTCTCCCTCGCATAGGGCACTTAATTACAAGATACTGAATGCATTGTTATTTCTAGGACAACTACACTCCCTTGCACATAGCAGTCGAATCCGCCAAGCCTGCTGTGGTGGAGACTTTACTCGGGTACGGCGCCGATGTTCACGTCACAGGTAAGTACTAACTTTATCCATGTGACAGCCGATACAATGATTATTCATACACTGTTACCCTACTTTCCTTAAGAGGCCGTGTCAGTGTTTCAGGCGCATGTATGCAACCCGCATTAACCCCATATAAATTGAAGCAAATTTTATGACCCCTATAGTAATAAGATAGTACACATATCAACATAATCTTCGCGTTTTATAAGAGACAGAGTTGATCTTGTTTTCGCTGTATTTCGCCGAAGTCAAGTATAAAGAATTGTTGCTACATATTTTACAATACTTTTTTTCGTTTCACGTTAATAATGCAACCGTTTGATATACTTGATTTTGTAGAACGCAGCGAAAATAAGAACGACGCTGTGTCTCATAAAACGCGAAGATTATGTTGATATGTGTAATACTGTTATTGCTATAGAGAACGTAAAATTAGCCTTGATTTATATTTGGGAAATGCGGGTTGCATACATGCGCCTGTAACGCTGTCATGGCCTCTTGAGGATAAGACGTCTGGTTTTAGAATTAATATCAGTAATTTTGGATTTATAGTTATGTTCACAAATCTGGCAAAACAGAGTTTTTCTTACATTTGGTACGTTGAAAGGACATAGAGATTAGCCAATGTGCATCCCCTTAAATAAGAACTACTGCAATAACCACGCGTTTTATAAGAGAACACGAACGTAAATTCGTCGTACGCAAATTCGTAACTTATGATAATCTATTATCGACGCTTTATCCGGCCTAACATTTCAGAAAATATTCAAGTATTCTTGAATAGCAGGTGTAACGAAACATTTATCAATCATTAATGTAATTCCGTACTTGCCCTGAAACAAATGCAGTATCGGAAGGATGCAGTACTTTATCAGTTCGTGTGGTTTACAGTTGAAACGGTTAGGTAGACCATTACTGAAACTGGCTTTAAAATGCAAGAAGAACAGTTAACATAACTTAACCCTCTGTCTTACACATAAATTACAGTAACGATGATGGTAACAGCGGTAACAGTAATGTTCAATTATCAAACAAAACCCGTAATGTTTTATAGCGTCTGCGCTCTGGCAGTACGTCGGAAGAGCTTGCAACGCTGATTTTAAACATCGCAGTTTTTTAAATACAAAAGCAATTTTTTAAGTATAACTTTTGTTTAAACATATAGCCTGTTACATATGTGTAAATTAGTTTGCTATTTTGTTGAACTATTCCATGCAATTCACTGATAATGTGTATCTTAATCTATCCCACGAACAAATCGCTAAAAGTTAAGTAAAAGGCATTTTTTTTTTCGGAATTTACTGAATAAGTTTGTTTTATGTTTTTTGTGACATTTAGTACATAGCCCGTGACATCTAATTCCAGGGTAGATTATTTAATTTTAGTTCGTCTTTCGGTTTTCGTTGAGTGTAGGGTACAGTAACATGCAAATTTTAATTTTGACATCCCGTTGTGAAGATAGGCTACTATGCGTGCTAAAAAAAATAACCATGAGCTGGCAATGTAGTTACTAGTATCGTCTACAAAACTAACATTATTTCGTACAAATGTAAGATTATGATTTTTTTTTTTCCACACTCATACAGCCTTAATGGCAACGCCTAATAAAAGGTGAATATGGGAACCTGCTGTGACAGTGCACCATTCTTACACGTAGTATGAAGAATATGTGTATGTGTGTGTGAAGGCGGGAAGATGCGCGAGACGCCGCTACACATCGCGGCGCGTGTCAAAGATGGCGACAAGTGCGCGCTGATGTTGCTCAAGTCCGGCGCCGGGCCCAACCTCACGACGGACGACGGCCAGACGCCCGTGCACGTCGCCGCCAAGAACGGCAACGTCGCCACGCTTGTGCTGCTGCTCGACGACGGCGGAGATCCGCTCTTCAAGTCCAAGGTTGGCCATCCTCCCCTCCTATGCCCTCTTAAGGCTATGAGTTCGTATGTCTCCTGTTGTTTCTAATGTTCATTTGTTAATCATGAATTGAAGCAAATAACGTATAGCAGTTACATAGAAGTGTTCAATATCGGTTTTAATGCAGCCTAATTTTTTAATAACAGTATTAAGTTGTTAAGCACTTCGCAAGGAACTGTCGTGTCATGAAGGCCACCACGAACATTATAAAACCGCTAGACATAAGTGACACCAATATAAATTAATGCAAATAGGGAGTCCACCGGAAGTTGTAAAGCAGCTTAGCATTCACTGGCATTCACAGCCTGTACTACGTCTAAGGGAAATTCTGATCCTAAAGACAAGTTAAGGGGTATGGAAAGGTACGATGTCGAGCGAACGACTAGAATAATCAATCGTCAATAAAATCTGAACTACTCATCAAAATTCGATGAAATTTTTTGCCGAGTAGATATTTCATCTGCTGACGTTCATTTATACAGCAGTATTCGGTAGTATGCGTTACTTTCGAGTAAAAAATTTAAACTGTTTTTTTTTTTTTTTAGATAAAATAAGTGATTGAAACCACAAAATCTACAAAAATGTCAAACTGTCATTTCTATAATTTTTTTTAATATGATAATATCTAGGCCTCTATAATATCCGAATTTGGAAAATACTCGCGTTTTAATTTGAAAATAATTTTTACATGCGTAAACTTCTCGCGCAGAGATTTTCGGAGAGTAAAATTATTTTTTTAAAATTAGTTTTCGAGAATAATTTTGACGTTATGTGGCGCAGTTGTTTGTAGCCCCGATCTATTGTTTGGCAGGTCCTGGGCTCAAATTCTTTTATATGATGTGCAAACGTGCAAGTTTAACACACAAAAACTGGAAGGAAGATGAAATTATTGCAATTTGGATGAAGTAATTCAAAAATGGTGAAAATTGATTATGCAGTCCACTATCTACTGAATTTATCACCCCACATATACCATCTCACTAACCTCAAGTTTGGGGCACCAAATACGTATATATTTAAGCGAAAATGTACCCTGCCAAAACTCCATAATGCCACTTAACTTCAAGTGAAAGTTTTCTAAAACAAATGAGTTATTGAGGGCGACATCACCAATGGTTATGTTCTGGGAAATCAGTTTTATTACCACGTAAACTACGTATTTCATTCAATTACCCTCTTACATTAAAGAGTATGTAATTACCCCACAATGTCGACATATGTAGCTGTGACTATAAATAAGGCCCAGGCGAAGTCGCTGTTAGTGGCAAGGGCAAACTTAAGACAGTTTTTCGCGTGGACAGCCATAGCTACTTATCCAGCCGCAGAGTTAACTTGACTAGCAGCATTGTCATTCTAGCACTTGATGACAGAACTACCTTTCTGGTGTACAAAGAGGGTTTTCCAATTATAGTAATACACGCGAGCAAAGCCGCGGGCGCACTGCTAGTGCAGTATAAATCATAAACAAGCGAGTTTCTATTTCCCTCTACGTTTATTAAACGTGCTTGGGATCGTCTTTGCCGGCATTAAAAATTTATCGATTGCTGCTTCTCCAGCAGAACGTTCATTAAGGTTTTCTGAGGGCTGGTTCTCTTAGGGTAGAGCCTCCAGGCGACGAATTCTTTGTCAAATTCATTCCTCATCACGAACACACGACTTTTTTAATTTTCCCTTCGCGTTTTATAAACGGGTTTGTGACCGTCATTGGCCGCATTAAAATAGATCTGTTGCTGTTTTTTTAGCAGCAGATAAGGTTTTTCAGTGCTGTTTCTTTCCAGGTTCATCCTCTAGACGACAAATGCACTGTCAGATTCAGCCTTTTCACGCACGCGGCGCAGACACACACCCTCGCACAAACACACATTTGCTCACACTGCCACAAACACAAACCGACAAAACCACACGTATACGTACACCACACACATAAACACACATTACAGACGTCAACTTCACAAACAACACTATCCCCTCCCCCCTCAAACTTCCAGAACTAAAATACTGACCCACGCTTTTGGGTTTGCTTTAAGTTTCTCTACTTACAAACGATATGTGTACAAAAATCGTAGATACCCTCTACTAGCCTCTACAAGGTACGGCCGAATGGTATTAACTGTAAGACTCGTGTCCCTTACACTTCATCGCACATTTCCCGATTGCTCTACATTTTTGTGGACATTTCCTTTTTCTCCGCTCTTAAATTTCCTTGTTGCTTCAAATGTTCTGTGGGTAGTCGCTTATACTATGTCCTTAAATTTAGCTATTGATTTAGGTTTACTTTGGGTATGCCTGCTTTCTCCGTCCTTAAATTTTGTCACTGATTAAATTTTCTACTGGTATTCCCGTTTTCTCCACTCTTAAAGTTCGTCATTGACTTATGTTTTCTACAGGTACTTTCATTTTTCCCGCCATTAAATTCCACAATTCATTTACATTTTCTACGGATACTCTTGTTCTGTCCGCCCTTAAATTTCACAGTTAATTTATATTTTCTATGGGCCCACTTTATAATCATATAATTCTCACCAGCACTCACAACTTCGATGTTAAACGCTCACGAAATATCTCCAATACGTTCTACCCATGACATTGTTGTAAAGGTCGTTCGGGTTAAAGTAAGCACTAAAATTTAAACTTTTGGAAAATATCACTAGCCGTTACTGCATAGAATTCTACATTAACTACAATTTTCCTTACTACTTGTATGGTTGCCAGCGAAATTTTCGAATACAGTTTCATGGTTTCCTATTTAAATACAACAATACCGAAATAAAACCAACTTAAAGAAACAAACTTGTATTTTATATAACTAATAAACTTTTTTTTCTCGGACTATATAGGTTCCAACCGACTGCGCAATGTCTTACACGTGCAAACATCAAGTAACGTGTCCAGAGAGGCCAGACATTTCCCGTCGCTAGTTGTTATGCGCGGAAAGGTACGAATTGGCTCAAAATATAAATTTAGCAGAGATTTTTTTTAGTGCTCACCTTATCCTCAACGACCTTTACGAGTCTCAATGTGCTGTATATTCTTGCAACGTCACATTTATTTCATTTTACTAGCACCGATGTGTAGCATCAGCAACAACTCACTTGTAACAATGTAATCAATCATTTCACCAAATTCTAGACAGTAGCATAACTGTCACGACAGAGAAGTGCCGTTATTTGATTTGAAGCTCAAAAATTGTATGGAATACATTTCTTAACGCAATGCTGTGATTCCTGTGTACATATTTCTTCACTGCCTGATTAACATTTTTATGTATGACTATCTGGCTTTTTTAGATTAATGTCCGTAAACACCACATGTCGTGTTTTCTCTTGCAATACAATTTTATGTTTCGCTTGATAGAAGTTTGTGTTTTATAATGCATGGCAAGTCTATACAACGGCACAATCGCACTGCATCTAGTGTGCTACAATAGCCTATATCGTTTTTTTTTTTTTTTAATTAGTTGGTGCACGCAGATTCATTGTAATTATAACTCAGACAGTCGGTTAAAAATTACTGTATTTTACTTTTACAATAGTTTGCATTTGTTTCCACATACTCCGTAAGTAAAGTATAAATCTGAACAGTCGTTCCGAAGGATTTTATCTCCCATTCTCTACACCTGGCGGAAAACAGATGAAAAATACTTATTGCTAACTGCCTAACAATACTGCTCGTTTAACAAAATTATTTAATAATAACCAAGCAGATAATTTGTATGAATCATAGAGAACTTAATTTTAAAGATTATTTTTTAATAGGTATGGAGAACGAAGTATATTAATATGAACTTCATAGTAATTTCATCTAACGCCAAAAGGTATTAACTTTTATGTTGCCAAACACTAAACTTAGTCATCATGTATCGCTAGCAAACCTTGCCTAATTTCATCCGTCTTAAAAATAAAAAAAAAAAAACGCAAATAAGTTTTTTGTACGATAGATTTTATTATTAAAGTTCCAGTTTGCCCCTGATGTACAAATTCTGGTTTTCAGGTTCTGATATTTGTTTTCATGTTTTCAAAAATGTGTCCAGGTGGAACTAATTTCATGTATTTGTTCTTTAACATTTTCGCGCTAAATTTTCGTTACGCGTTAAATGCAATAGGTTTTACCTGAACACATTTTTATTTATACTCTAGAACAAGTATATTACAACCAGAAACACAGCATTTTACATCAGGGGTGACGTGGAACCTTAATCGTAAATTTAAAGAATGCATTTCGCGGGGTCATTGTAGGGTAAATTTTTATTAGATATTACCTCGGAAGAATTCTAAAGTCGTCAAAATCATCTTCCACCATTAGATATTTCACCAAAACTTAGTTATAGTTGTCTTTACCTTGAAATTCTAGGCGGTTTCGGGATTATGCATTGTGAGTAGACCTTAAAATCTGCGTCTTGAGACTTTTGAGTGACGCGAGGTTCCCTATCTGCCTCGTCCTAATATGATTTACGAGCCGTGTATGTACATGAATTCCACGCTGGCTAGTATAAATAAATATCGTGTGAAGCGAATACCTGAGAATAGGACATCGCACCCCAGATCTGATATACTTTTGAACTGGTCGCCTGTGTGCGCCTGTCTGAGGGATGGTATGACATGTAACCAATAGATGCGGACGTACCAAAAGAAACCCTGCGAGGCAACGTCCACCACGTTTCCCACACACAAAAATCTGGATTGACCCTGCCGAGAACCGACCCTGGTTCACCTTTGTGGGAGGCGAGTGGTCTGCTTAAGTTATTACTCTCTATTCTATAACAAAAATTGACCATCAAGCATTTTGCATTTTTTGCAGTATTGTTCCCCAATGATGATACCTGTCGATTGTACTTGATGGAGGGAATTATGTGTAGTAATAACTTATTTTGTATTTTATAATATTTAATGTTTATAAGGCCTTGCGTCTAGGCCACAGCGATGTCATTAGAAATTTTTACACACGAATTTGCCAAATATAGAGTCCTCCCGAATGCGAATCCAACTTCTTCCCATTGCGCCAGCTCGCTCGGTGCAGTAGTAATGAGAATGTAGCAGTGTCAGTAGGTAAACGAGTTCATTTATCGAGTGTGACTGGTCGTGTGTGTTGGTGATAGAACGGGGAGACGCCACTGCACCTGGCATGCCGAGGCTGCCGCGCCGACGTAGTGCGTCAGCTGATCGAGTTCGTGCGCTCCAAGCACGGCAGCGACGTGGTGCCGCAGTACGTCAACTCTTTGACGGAGGACGGCGCAAGTGCCCTGCACTACGCCGCGCAGGCCAGCAAGGCCGAGGTGGAGCGCCCCTTGGCCGACAAGGAGGTGGTGCAGCTGCTGCTCGAGAATGGTGCCGACGTGTCGCTCATCACCCGCACCGTGAGTACCACTCCTTCCGTCCTTCCTTCGTTCTTGCACGCAAGTAGAAATACTCGGGCAGTTCTGGACCACTGAGCGGGTTGTCTCACTTTATGCAGAAAGATACATAGTATAATTTTATCGACTAATTATAATATTTAGACGAAGCTCCAGACAATCCCGAATGAAATAATTCTTCTTTTGAAACTAATTTAATTAATCAAAATCAAAATAAACAGCCACACTGACATCAAACACAATTTCTGGTATAGCACAACCATGTGAGTACTGTTTTACAGGCATCCGCCAAGCTCACACAGTTGTGTGAACGTCAGATCACAGCGGGTCTAATATATTCATAAGAAATTCTTCCACTCCTCCACACTTCAATAGTGATGCAATTTGCACCACAGAAGATGCTGATCATTTTTTTTTTTTTTGCGATAGTTAGATTTCTGACACCAACACGACTGGCTTCTGTGCCTAAGCGATGACGGAAATCTTGCAATCGTTCATGTGGCTGTCTGACGTCTCTTTCATAATGTACGCTACCTCCACGGGTCGCGATGAATTCTCTGCAGTTACCAGATTTATGTTCGAGATTATTGTTGCAATTATGTTATCTTTGATAAAGACATCACAAACTGTTGATCATTTATCCTGCTCAATTTTGTTTCGTATTTCTTAATCCACTACAATTAAGTTCAATTTTTAAAGCACGCTACAATTTTTAGACTCATTACAACAGGCAAATTTTTGTGCATTTGCGTACATAACATTCTCTGAGAAAGTCCAGTAAGAGAAAATGGCCACATAGTTACATAAACAATAATTGGATTTTTAATTTTAAAAGGTGAGTAATATAACAATATATTTTTTTACGTGTTCAGTATGTTGATCTACCTAATAACTGCAAATAGTCCAAGTCAAAATAAAATATTAACTGCGACAATTTGAAGCACATATATGTAATAATAAATTAAAATAACGTCCCAAGTTAGTGCAAACATTCATTTTCCGAAGCAGTTGAATGACAAAGACTGCGATTTACTGCAGATTAGATAGATTTACCATAATTTGGCACGTCAACATCCATACCATGCATGCATATTAGAAGTGTGAAGTGTTCCGAGAAGTTAATGTAATAAAGTGGTTGTTTGGGACGATTTCTTCGCAGACCTTGGAGACAGCATTCCACCGCTGCGCTGTGGCGGGTAACAACGACATCCTCAACGAGATGCTGGGCCACATGTCCCAGACTGAGGTGCAGAAGGCTCTGAACCGGCAGACGGCGCAGGGCTGGACGCCGCTACTGATCGCCTGCCACCACGGCCACATGGAGATGGTTACTACGCTGCTGGGTAATCACGCGAGAGTGGACGTGTTCGACAACGAGGGTCGTTCCGCTCTGCACCTCGCCGCTGATAGGGGCTACCTACAGGTATGTCACATCCATCTACTGTTTCACCCTTGCTTCTCTGCTGGCGAAGTGACGGGAAGGGAACTTTCTCTGCATCGTCACCTGAATACTTAAACGTTTAATTGTGTAACTGGCCTCGCAGTCAGGAGAATGTGTGTTCAAGGTTGAAACCACGTATTTTTCTTAGTCTTAAAAATTTTTTCAAGGATAATTTAAAAAACTGAGATTTCAAAAAGGATGGCATTTTATTCATTTATAGCTTAACAGAAGTTTCATTCCTCACATATATTGATGCACAAAACTTTCTGCTAATTATTTAGTGAGAGAAAATGCAGTAATTCTAAATTATGGAAAAGAAGTACTAAACATTTGTTGTACAAAATGTTAGTTGATATACGCCTTCTGTATTAATACCATCTTTAAATAAGTGCTACTTTTTTTTTAATTAATCAACTCTTAAGTATTTGGTTTTCACTTTTTGGTTGAACAAGAATGTTCTTATATATATGGCACGTCCTTCTCCCCCTTCAATTTAGACATTTTCAGATAAAAGTAATGGCTTATGTCACTAAGTTGTGGCAAACGTTGAACTTTCCACATTGGTTAGATTCTCTGAAATATATAATTTCTCCGAGAATAATGTCGGATTTTTTTTTAATTATATTCATTTTGGTTTAAGGAGGAGTGTTAGACAATTTTATTGTATTCTCAGTTTTTGAGCCGTGACATTTATTCAAACTGTATAGTCAAGATATTCTCTTCGACAAAGCATAGGATTTAGTCTTTGTAAACTGCTTGACATAAATAATAATTGAGTCTTCCATTAATGTGTCATGCAAATTCATTGCAAGAGATTACAAGTTAACTTTCAAGAATTATCTTGCAATGATTCTTCATGGCAAATTAATGAAAGATTCCATTATTATTTATGGCAAGCAGTTTACCACAAATATATACTATGCTTTGTCGAAGCGAAAGTTTAGATAATACAATTTGAATGAATGTTACAGCTCAAAAACTGACAAGACAATAAAATTATCCAACACTCCCCCTTAAGATACTCTTTCTTTTGTTATATCAGCACATTTGTTTTCTTTTGTGAACATGCAATGGTATTTTAGACAAAAAATTTATACGCCATTCCAGTCTGGAAATGTAAACCATTAATTATTGCCACCCAAGATCGGTACGGGACTGATTGGTTATGAAATAGATTTACTACAGAAATTCTTATAACGTTTTGAGAAGTGCATTACATAAATTCACTTTGATCATTCTTTCCTACACATCACAGGCACTGGAATCTGCTTGATGGGCAAAAATAAAAATTATATTTTAAAGTTATTAAACGTATTTGTCCGTTAGTAGGAAGACCTTACAGTTCTTGACTCGCTTGATACTTCAGTCCAGTTTACTGATGTTCATTACGAATGATATTTCCCCCAAAGCAAAATCATGTATGTATTTGACAGTAACCCAACCAAGCCACGCCTCTCCCGTTTTCTCTGATAGTACACCATTACAATATCTTCCCTATGGCGGGAAGAAGCAGTGTTTATGTAAGCAATGGCGATAAATAAAACAATGCAAAATCAATACTATTTTTACACTTTTTTTTTTTTTTTTTTTTTTAATAACGAGTTAAAGTGAAGCCGAAGTGTGCCTGATAACTATTAAGATACTGACTGACCTCCCATCACATAATGTCATGCGTTTTGTGTAAGCCGCTCCAACCCTAGCACTACTTATTTTTATTCCTTAATTTCACCACCTGGTATGGTGAGTGAAAGCTATAAGTAGCTAAAGGTTTTACTTTGAAGTTTATTTTGAAAGCACTGACATGATTGCCTTGAAAAATTTCCTCGCCTTATATTTTTCAAGGTCATGAGTATTGCCGTAAGATATTTGTTATCATTAATATCCTCACTTATCTTTGTAAGTAAATAGTTAACACGGACGCTGAAAACAGAAATGTGTATCTTAGTTTCTCTGGGAGTACAATCATTTTGCCTATGGTTACAATACTATATCAAAAAAATTTAACTTCAAAGTAAGCTAACACTGGAAACTTACTCTTAGGCCCCCGATAACTGCAAATTTCATCATAACGGTTCTAGTCGTTCCAACAAACCCTGGTCTATTATTATATTATTAATGTTAGTCCATCAAAACAATATCAAAAGTACATCGATCAACACCACTGTAAAATAAAATATTCTTTCAGTTTGAAAAACGTCGCAGTGGGGATGAATGTATGCACTTATGCTGACGTTTCTGAATGTCTGTATCTCCCAGGTTTGTGACGCCCTGCTGACAAACAAGGCCTTCATCAACAGCAAGTCTAGAGTCGGGCGGACAGCGTTACATCTCGCCGCCATGAATGGCTACGCGTATCTCGTAAGGTAACACTCCATTTTACGTTTCTGCTATAAAAAAAAAAAAACTTCTTTATATCCACAGTTAAGTTAATATATGAGGTCATTGAATAGAGATGGTAATGAAACATCAGTGAACACTAACAACAAACTGATGAATTACCTGCTGGCAGAGTACATAAATACTGACGTATTATGGGATATGAAATTTCAGCTCAAACTGAAAATTGAGCATCTTACGAATATTAAAACAGGTTGTCATACACTTTATCCCCCTCATTCGTTCGAAAACTAAGAAAGTGTGAAATATGATGTATATTTAAGTGACATTCAAGTGGTCGCGTAATTATTAACCATATTTTATTCAATAACATGCACAGAGTATTATTTCAGCTATTACAAATAAAATTGTCACCGCAACTCCTAACAATTTTCACGCACTGTATATATCTCTATATATATTAAAAATGAAAGCTGACTGACTGACTGACATATCAAACTGCAGCCCAAACCACTGGACCTAGAATCGTGAAATTTTTTGTGGGAATTCCCCTCAGGTCGTAGGCGACCACTAAGACGGGATTTTTCGAAATTCGACCTCTAAGGTGGTGAAAAGGGGTGAAATGTGTTTCCGAAGAAACGTCGATAGAGCTCGAACCCAACGGCCTATCATCGTGATTTTTACTTTAATAGGACACTCGTAAAAATGCATATTAGCCAATTTAAGGATTTTTCGAAGTTCAACATTCAAGGGGGTGAGAAGACCTTAAATATGTTTCCAATCAACTATCGATATCTATCGAACCCTTCGGGATAGAGAGTTGATATTCACTTCAAAATATTGCTTACGTAAATACCCAAAAAGGGGTTTTAGATTTTTTTGAAATTCGACCCCCAGGCAGTAAAAAGGGGCAAATGTGTTTTTTTTATCGTCTATATCTTTGAAACACAATTGGCTATCGTCGGGATTTTAACTTTAATTGGTTACTTTTACCAATGTCTATGACAGGACTCAAAGACGTTTCGAAATTCTTTATTTAAAGGGGTGAAAATACGTGAAATGTGTTTTCGATTATCCTTCCATATCTATCGAATCAATCGAGATATCGAACTGCTCTTTGCTTTAAATTGGTGCTTTTGTAAATACCCCAGGTACAATTAAAAATATATTTTCCGAATTCGGCCCTAAACTGGTTAA
>PNEQ01122908.1:0-19637 GCA_003012365.1 Medauroidea extradentata | reverse complement strand
AGCATAGATATAAAAGCTGTAGAAGTCATTAAAGTCTCAAAACCACAATACCTTATACATTCAATACATAGACAACTAAGACTTACATTCTTCCTGGCACGTGGTAACTATGGTCATAGAATAGTAAATACCTAGGTTCATTGACAAATAAATTGAAATTTATACGCATCTGTAACATTGGACAAAATGCTATGTTACAAAATTATTATTACTACAGGCATACAGACATTTCTCAACATCCTTGGAAATTACTTGTTGTAGTTGATGCCAAAGACATACCAGTGGCAACAGTCCTCTACATCCGTGGAAATTATTACAGGTATCCCACTGACAATATTTCTCAACAAACATGTGAGATACTAAAGACACTTTAGAGGCAACTGAATGTTCTTGATATCAAATCAATGTTCTAGGAATATTTCTAGGGTGATAGTGATTGACATCCCAGAGATATTCTTCGGAAGAAACGTTTTCCTGGACAATTTTTACATAAAAATTTTCCATCAGCTATATGAAATAGAAATCCTAGGAACGAGGATTTTCACAGCCTATATGTGTTATACGTATGCAACTATGCTATTTGGGAGTTAACTGTGTGCTCATTAAAATAAATCTACACAAAACTTTTAAATGCTTACACATGTTAATAAAACTCCACTCTTTCGAGGACCATCTTAGCAATTTGCGACAAAGAATAGCTAGCTCGCTTAACAGTCTTGCCAAAGCCCACCAAAATACTATTCTCTTCAAGTTACTGCTATTCCATCAATAATTCAGCATTACAGACGACCTAACTGTATACTTGGTTGTACGCATGAAGGTTTCAGTTAGCGGCATTAGTAGTTAATTCCTTAACACTATTTTTTGTACTTTATCATAATTAAACGTTATTTCTTATTTTGCTGTGGTTAATATTGTCACAGCATTATGGAGAAAAATTGATGGTGTCTTATTTTCTAAAATTATTCGTCCTTTTGTATTTCCAAGATAATTTAAATTTTTGTAATAACATATTAAGGTGTACTATTCTGCCGCAGATAATGAAAGCTATACATTTTTCGAATAATATTAAATTTTATTAAGGTACAGAAGAATTAAATAAGATAAAATTATAATAAATACATAAAATAAATATTTACGTGAATTCACATAGGCCTATCCTCCTTCAAAAATCTACTCTGAAGCTACATATCACAAGTATTAGTAAAACAATGTGGCATTAGTGTTCTTCTTCTTCTTCCTCGTCTTGAGTATCCCTCCCCACCTCCTCATAGTCCTTCTCCAAGGCAGACAGATCTTCACGTGCCTCGCTGAATTCACCCTCCTCCATTCCCTCTCCCACATACCAGTGCACGAAGGCACGCTTGGCGTACATCAGGTCGTACTTGTGGTTGATCTTCGCCCATGCCTCGGCGATGGCGGTAGTGTTGGACAACATGCACACAGCACGCTGCACCTTGGCCAGGTCTCCGCCAGGAACCACTGTTGGTGGCTGGTAGTTGATACCAACCTGCGAACAAAGAACTGTAAGTAGACTCTGGTGACCAAAACTATCGGTGATTAAACCAAGACTTGATAACAACAGTGGGAATGCAAACAGCTAGCGGACAATTTAATGCAATATTGATTGTATCTTCCCCAAGCAACTCTACTGGTGGATCCCTTTCTGATAGCAAAAAAATTTAACACTATTTGTGCAGGTTACATGTATAATAGAAAATAAATAATAATATATGACAAATATTTGATTTAATATTTTGCTGGAACACAGATTAAATATAAAATGTAGCATGTCGGGAAAAAAAAGAGTGACATTCTACATGGCTGACTATTGCTTTGAGTTATAGAATTGCATTACTCGAAGGAAGGAGGTGTTGCTTCTATGTCGGCCAACAATAAACTAAAATGGCTGTCATAGGAAGTCAATTAGAGAAAGATGACAAGAAAAAACGTCTCGTGTATTTTCCACTGCTAAAATGTTGTATGGTATTTTACACCAAATACATTGTAATATAAATAATATTGCGAATGTAAACTTAGAAGCTAAATAAGGAGGGAAGAAATGTGCAAACGCCATTGAACTTACAACCAAAATTCAGAAAAAAAAAGAAAGGTTTTCTGAAAATAGTTTGTGTGAAAATATCTTATATGGTGACCAACTGAATGGCTGTATACATTTATAATTTTTCTGTTAGTTTTATAGTACTGGCAGTTTATATGTTGGACTATAAAAATTAAGTAGTACAATTGGTCTCTCAAATAAATATTCTTGAAAACTAACTTAATGTAGTAAGTTATTATTGGTATGAGTTAGCGAGTAAAAAACGATAATCCTATATTATCATGTCACAGAGTTTAGCATATTATAAAATTCACAATTTTACAAATTGAAAAGGTGTCACTTTCTGCAAGGTAGAATTCTGAACTAACAGGCCTATTAAAACGTTAATTATAGCTGTGGTTTATGACTACAGTGTAGACATATGTTACGGTTCTCTGAGTCTCCGGTAATATACCCTAGAGTTTACAGTGCCATTAGAATAGTCAAAAAAGCTGGCTTTGTAAACTCTTATTAGATGTCCACCTCCAATTCCTTAAAATTAGATAGGTATCCATTAGGCAATTGTCAGTGGAAAGAATCAAGACTACGATGTTAAAAATAACTAAGTGGCATGGCATACAAGTATTGAAAATTATTTGGAAAATTTTGACGGAACGTGGATATTTTTAAGTTGCACAGATATCATGATACAAGTGAATTGCAAACAGCTTATAAGAACAGTATTTCTTTCGAAATTATAAAAAGAACAGAAGATGATATTTAAAAGGTAATTAAAGAAGCCCACTTACTTACATCAGTAAGACTAAATTTTATAATCCAGCCAAACTAACATAGTAATGTTGTACTAGGGTATATTTACCTTGAAGCCAGTTGGGCTCCACTCGACAAACTGGATGGTTCTCTTAGTCTTGATGGTGGCGATGGCAGCATTCACATCTTTGGGTACGACATCTCCGCGGTAAAGCACACAGCAGGCCATATACTTGCCATGGCGTGGATCGCACTTCACCAACTGGTTGGCAGGCTCAAAGCATGCATTAGTGATGTCGGCCACCGACATCTGCTCGTGGTATGCCTTCTCGGCAGAGACAATGGGAGCGTACGTTGCCATGGGGAAGTGGATGCGAGGGTACGGCACGAGGTTGGTCTGAAACTCGATCAGATCCACGTTCAGAGCGCCGTCGAAGCGCAATGAGGCAGTGATGGAGGACACCACCTGACTAATCAGGCGGTTCAGATTGGTGTAGGTTGGCCGCTCGATGTCCAGGTTACGACGGCAGACGTCGTATATTGCCTCGTTGTCCACCATGAAGGAGCAGTCCGAGTGTTCGATTGTGGCATGCGTGGTCAGCACTGTGTTGTAGGGCTCCACCATCGCTGTTGCTATCTGTACAGTATATTTTAGTTTTGTTAAAACACATCATCAATAACCAGTTCACCACTAGATCAAAAGATGGAGGCCTGTTTCCAGCTAAATAAATTGTGTAGCCATATGATATTCGCCTTATCATTAGGAGTATGGATCTGTCTCATACGCCCAATGTTTGATATGGTATGTTTGTCAAAATAAATTAATCGTAACTGTGCAATAATTTTGTGAAGTTATGTCTACACAAAAACTTTATGTACGTGTCTGTCAAGAAAATGTCTTCAAACGAAAATTCGTAGTAAATAGTTACTTTCAAAGGAGTCTTGAAGTTAGTGATCGATGGACAGGAAGTAGAGTTATGTTGGCGTGCAGCAATTTTTCAAACTCTGGCACAGCATGCTTCATTTTAAACATGATAAGAGTAACAATGTTAGGCTAGTGCCTTCTAACCTGAGGGGCAGGGTAGATGGAAAACTGCAGTTTGCTCTTCTTGCTGTAGTCAATAGTGAGACGCTCTACGAGTAGCGAGGTGAATCCGGAGCCGGTGCCACCTCCGAATGAGTTGAAGATGAGGAAGCCCTGCAGACCGGTGCACTGGTCAGCCAGCTTGCGGATACGATCCAGCACCAAGTCCACAATATCCTTGCCGATGGTGTAGTGAGCACGTGCATAGTTGTTGGCTGCATCTTCCTTGCCCGTTATCAATTGCTCGGGGTGGAACAGCTGGCGGTATGTGCCCGTCCGCACCTCGTCTACAACAATCACATGTCATCAGTCTACAGCACCAAATACTGTTCATTGTGCACAATTTTCCCCTACTAGTTTTTACACTAATCGGATGACTAATTTTCATCATGATTGCACTGTGTCAGTACGAAATTATGCATGTTTTATTCTAACGCACGAAAAATAGTTGAAGAAATTAGAACCTACTACACTAGGTTAACTTGAATTGGTTAGGTTATAATTCCATAGTAGAAATTATCCTCAAATACGTTATATTCCAAAACTGGACACTATGTTTATATTGGATACATATTTTGCTAGCGATCCAAGTGAGATGTGCTTCTTTATTACTTCGTATCACTCACAGGGGTAGCATAAGGTCTGAACTATGGCGAGGGGAGTAGGGCCAAGAGGGGGGAGAGGTAGCAACAAAATTTTCCAGCCGCCATACTGCTTTAAACTCAAAAGTACACATCAGACTGGTATTTGTTATGGTAAATTAATGTATTATGCTCTTTAATTGATGTTTTAGGTTGAAAACTCTATATTTTAGCCCTGTTTACACATCTCCTAACTAATATTTCCAAAAATTTTTAATTAGTCGGCCATATTGATACCAGCCACATCAAGTGTTTGTTTGGTTACAATTCCCGGCGACATGTTCCATCTGGACCCTTCTAACATCTTTGGTATCACATCTCTTTGCCATGGACATTTCTTTGGTACACATAAAATTTACATACAAAGATTCACAGATAACAGTACACACATTTTATCCTATACCGTAGTTTATAATTATTTCGCACAAGGTGGATTATTTCTAATCTTTGTCATGATAATATGTACATATAATAATGTGTGTGTCCGATATATATATATATATATATATATATATATATATATATATATATATAATGTGTGTGTCCGATATTGTAGTATAAGGAATTTGCATCCTGAGGGGAGGGGGTTTCCTAACAATAGTAATCAAGTATACTCGGTGGTTACCGAAATACACTGTAAGTGGCAAGTGGTACGTTACAAGCCGGAACAGCAGTGAGTTACGTGAGTACGACCATTGAAGTCGTTATCTGGCAACTTATGCTAAACAATTGTGAGGCTCGCCAAGTTGAACCTCTAAGGTGCTTCCTTCAGTTCAGGATAAAGTGAACACTAAAAAAAGTCCTACTTGATTTTTATTTTCAGCTAGTTTGTATCTTTACACCAGATGAAAGCATTGATGTTGCTACACTCTTTTATTCACTTAGGTTTGTTTCATGTTTAAGCCTATGTGTGTATTACACTGCTCCGAAAAATATTGTCTTCAACGTCTACCTATTAAAGACTCTGTTATTAAATTATTACTATATTCTATATAAGTTTGAGTATGAAGTACCTGCGACTTAACATCTATTTAGTAAGTTTTTTTGTGCATAGACTCTAATTTCTATGGAACACAGTATTGCCGTTACGAATCATGTAAATGTGTGCACATTACATTTTAATTGAAACTCAAACCCGTCACTAACAAACACACGACCAAATGACAAACTGTATGCAAGAATACGAATTCCGTTCATGTGCGGAGATGAAAATCTTTCAGCTTTAATATACAACATTTTTCTGAATGCATGAAACAGAAGAAAATGGCAGTTTTTAGTTCAATGTAATTCTAATCACAAATGCAAGCAGCCGCCAGATGTAACATGTCGTAGAATACCAATAACGGCATTCATAATATTTTAAGTGGATTGTAAGAAACTGCTTTGATTGCACAGCGAACACAACACTACTACATATGTACATGAGCAATATCGCCGTCTAAAATTGCAACATGAACCAGACAGTTTTTTTCTGTTGTCCTCAGTGTGAACCATGGCCTGCCCAGAAGCTATGTAAGTAATAGTAGTTACGACAGAATTAAAATGTACTCCTAATATACTACAGACACTCAACTACATCTGCCGCATGGAGGATGGTTAGAAGCAGTGTGCAGACGACGATAAATGACAAACGACCTGGATACTTCACTTGTGTTGGCGCTTACTAAGTCATACCATCCAGTTAGCAAGTACCTATTTATAGTGGCACGCAAAATTCGCGTTATTTTCTGACAGCTGACTAGACTCCAAGTGACTATAGGCTTGTTCGACGTCTCCCGCTGGCCGATATTGTCGTGACTTGTCGTGTAGAATGCTTACACGGTAGAGGGACCAATCTCTGTCAAGACGTAACACACGTAAATGACAACACGTAAAGTTCGTGGCCAATTGAATCGCAGATTATGCTCTGTTATGTATAGGAAAGTGAAGTTTAGTCTGCTACCAAATGATAACGCGAATTTTGCATGTCTCTGCCTATTTAAGATCATAAATAACAGTTTTAAAGCATATGAAGTAAAGGAATCATATGAGTTTTTTCAGTATTGTGCTATTTAAATACGAAAATATACGGGAATATACTAGGTAATTTGCTGCCAACCATACAAGGAACTAGGCAAATATTGTAAACATTGAATTGTACGCAGTAATGGCTAGTAATAGTTTAGGTTAAATCTTTAGTGCCCACTTTAACCCGAACGAACTATCACTGGGTGCTCGACATTTCGTGCTCTGAACATTGTAGTATGTGTATGCATTGAGCATGATACTTGGACACTACAACCTGTGCACTGAAGTCAGCGATAGATGTTACAGCAGCGACGACAGGGGCGTCATTTCAGGTTTTTCTAGGGGGGGGGGGCAAGATTTTGTTTTCTGGTGACAATGACCTTGTTGCATCTTTTTTATTAATTAAGCATATATAAATTAGATACTTTAATAATAAAACTTCAGTTTTATGTCCTTAAGTTAGCATTATTTACATTGAAAAATACAAAAAATATATTTATACACATAAAATTATAAATCCAGGGGGGCATTTGCCCCCCCCCCCTGTAGATCCCAAATGACGCCCCTGAGCGACGAGAGCTTGGAGAGATCATGAGCTGTAGTCTGTGTGAGTAATTAACCAGAGAAAAGAAAATTGTATTTGTAAACATTTTTACTAAATTAGATGGAGTTTTCGCATCCAACATCAGTAAGCCACTTAGAAGGAGACAGTTTGCGAAGTACTGACCGACTACGGTGGGTTCAAGGTCAACGAAGATAGTGCGCGGAACATGCTTGCCAGCGCCTGTCTCGCTGAAGAAGGTGGTGAAGCTGTCGTCACCACCCCCGATGGTCTTGTCGGACGGCATCTGTCCATCTGGCTGTATGCCGTGTTCCAGGCAGTATAACTCCCAGCAGGCGTTACCTATCTGACATCCAGCTTGGCCCACGTGTATCGATATACACTCACGCTGCAACAAACCACAAACCGCTCATCCTGCACTGTACTGTCATATCAAAACACAGGAACATGTTATTCTTATTTTAATTAAGTTATACACCCGAAAGAGAATAAGATAATTTTAGAAAACTTCCTCAGCTCCAAAGTACCTAGTTTTTCGTTAGTTAAGACTAATTTACTTGTACCACATACTTGTTTTAATGATATTCGTTGCTTCGATATGACTGACCAATAAACAGTATACGAACTATTACTGTATAAAAGGCGATTGTGAATGTAAGTGTACAGTACTATAATCACTGCATCTTGTGATTAGCACGTAGGCCTACTCTACCATATGGTTTTGTAGTCAAAATAAATAGAAAATATTACTTCCTTAAACTGTTTTAGGACCTTAGTTTTCGTGGAAAGAACACGGGAGTTTTGTTCAAGGTTGTAACAAAAATGTGGTATCCTCTCTTGTGAGGAGAGAAGCGATGTTCCAACACAATGTCTTACAAGCTGTTGATGGTAAGACAGAAAAAGCTAGTGCTGAGCTCGTTTGTATTGTTCAAGCAATGTAGTTAACAACACAGTCTTGCGGCAGGAATGCAACTATGTCTCAAAAGGCCCCCCGCTCATGCGCGACCCTTGCAGGTGCATGCGAGCCTTCCCCTTCCGCTGAGTCAATGGACGACTAGAGGTACATGCTCTCTGACGTCACACAGCAGGGGCAGAGTACTGTGGGAAACAAGGCTTGTTTACTAACATGCTGATTTATTAGTTGGTGATGGCAGAAATAGACAATTTTGTGCACTCATACACTTGCACGCAAGTGTAAAAAATATTCGTTTCATTTCGTGGTTAAGATACGAAAATGCATAAGATCAATGTTTACCAATAAAAAAGAGGCAAATTCCAAACAAATAATTAATTTTCTTTGTGTATAACTCATCTAGGACATGTGAAGCCAAACGCCTGTCTGAAGGTTATGTTCGTTAGCGGTAGGTAGGAATTGTATCTCACACTAGACTGGAGCTCCGCCTCGTTTCATGTCGTCCATTAGTTTAGAATATGTTACGTTTGAACGATTCTTGCAATAGGGGCGTGTTACAAACTAAAGAGGTATTTTGGACACACGTCATTGCAGCAAAATGTGTTACAGAAAACAAGAGAATGCACACAAACAAACAGACAAATAAACAAACCAAAGAACTTTGTTTGCAATTGGTAAACAAAGATAAATATATACAATTCCACCATTGGATTCCTTTTTTTTTTCCTTGTCTTATGTCTACAGTTACTTTTTTTTTCGTTCGCTTTCTTAAAGATGTCTGTGTTTCTGCTGTGTCGTCTACATCTAGTTGTTGTCGTTCTTTTTGTTTTGTCTGTTTGTTATTATTATTTTGTGCCAGTTGTTGCGTACTTTTCTGGAATAATCTGAGTTATTTATTTAGTTTTTTCCGTGTTTTTTTTTTTGTTGCTTGGGTGCTCGTTTGTGTTACTTTCTTGAAAATCACTAACTGAATTTTTTTGTCGTAATGTATTTGTTTACTTTTGTTTGCCAGTTGCAAACAAAGTTCCATTTGTTTGTTTACTTGTCTGTTTGTTTGTGTGTATTCTTTGGTTTTCTGTGACACACCATTTGCTGCAGTGGCGTACGTCCTAAATGCCTCTATAGTTGTTAGTTTAGATTAGTTTCAAATATTATAGAAATAATCTGTCCTGATCAGTGGCGTAGGAACTTTATTCGACATAGAAAATTAGGGGGGGGGGGTGTAAAATGGTAGGTGTAAGGAGATTTTCCCCGCTGAAAAATATTAAATAGGTATCGTGTTCAATGTAGGATTGTTCATAATAATTTCAAGCTCAATGAAAACGACTTGAGCACCAGTAAGTATTATTAAATAATTAATACACTTCTGCGGGATGCTATCTTTTGCGTGGTTACCATAAAATGGGGTGAATAGGAACACTTGGTTGACCGAGAACACAATTACAGAGCAAAGTTTTCAGTATGTACTCTGATTTATACACTGTGTTTTTAGGTAGGCAAATTAAAGCCGTTCACAGGCAGTAGATTTATCATACCATAATTTTATTTAAGGAAATAGTGTAAGCCAGAAACTAATGTCTTCCAATTTTGTTCCTATTCACCCCACTGATCCAATTCGCCCCATTTATTGGTACATCTTGGTAAAGGCGGGATGTATCCCCTTGATGGTCCCTCCCTCCCCCCCCCCAAAAAAAATTCCGTTTCGTACGCCACTTGAGCCTGGCTTGAAAGTCGTTTTTAGGTTATAAAACTTCAATTAAAGTTATTAGGCGGTGGTATTGCACGTTTGTGTAACTACTCGCGCCTGCGCAGAATGGTTAAGGGCGCAGTCTACTGCTATTTTCATCACCATTTTTTATTTGTATCAGATTTTTTTTTTCTTATTTTAGACAAAAAATGTGACTAAATTCGGCTCTTGTGAAATTTTTTACCTCTCATAGTTTACGTGTAATGGCTTGTTAAAGTCATATTTTGCATGTTTCCGTTTTAAGGACTGCACTAAAACCAACTGATATACCAAACTAAAAAAAAAATCACAGTGGATAAAGACATTGCAGGCTACAATGTCATGCTCATAAAAATAAAGAATAAAAATTATTTGTATTTTAAAGAAATGCTGAAACTGAAAATAAAATTTTGTACATTTTTTTTAACACAAATAATTGTTATTCTTTATTTTTATGAGCATAACATTGTAGCCTGTAATGTCTTTATCCACTGTGATTTTTTTTTTTTTTTTAGTTCGGTATATCAGTTTGTTGGGATAACTTCTAAAAATTAAGTTTGTTGTCGTGTATTAGTTCGTACTATTTTTCAGTTTTAAATACTCTACAATTGAAAAATTCGACTATTATTGTAACCGGCGTGTTCGGTAATAACTAACAAGCTGTCTGCCTATCAACACTTAAAACAATTTATAAGTTTTAAGCAAGGAAAATCTTTGTATATGTATTTTACATGATTTTCAGAGATTTTTTCAAAAATACAAAAACCCGGTTTTTATATTTATATTACTTTTAACATTCAGCCAGTAGAATCTTCTTTTAGCGCGAATTATTCAATAACATGAATTTGGTTGGTTTTCGTTGGGTGTATGCTGCCGTAACATGCAAATTTTGACTTGATGGGTCGTTATGGGAATAGTACACATGTTGAAAATTTATAACAAGCCCATAATTTATCTCCAGTTTGTAATATGTCATGAAATCTCTTCGTAATTAATTTTCTGTTTAAAATTAATGAAGCAAACAATGGCCTGAAATTATACAGAAGTCCAGGCTATCAAAGTCATCAGTTAACTGTTAACTAGCAGTGCTGCTGTGGGTAACTTGTTACACACTACCAACATTAGTGCCTGATAACAGTTTCTCTGTCGACATAGGTAAATGTGCTTATTTTAAATCTCACTAACAAAATTATTTTGGGAGAGTCTGTAATTGACAAGTGTTAACGAAAATTACTAGGTGGAATTGACGGATTGTCATGGTTGGGGTTCAATTTTACTCTACAGCACGGTCGTAGAAGAACAGGTTTGGACACTCGCCTGGAAACTTGACCCCCTTGTTGTTTGGCTCAGTTCACCAAGTTACTGAGAGTGTTGTGCGTCTTTGGCACTGCAATCAGGGCGGTCGGGCTTAAACTCCGCCCATTTCCCTCGCACTTTTTCCCGTGTTTACATTATTAAGATAAACCATTTAACGTATTTTTTATCAGTTTGTGAAATACTGTACTTCCTTCGCTCACAATACTCAAGTATGGCTACAGCAATGTTTATTTACTTTATAATGTGAACTCTAGAAAAAAGTAGCAGAGTTTGAGTCTTACCGCCCGGTTTGCAGCGCCAAAGATGCAGAACAGTCTCGGTATCTTGACGAGCTGCAGCCAAACAAGGATGTCAAGCAAAATACATTGGTCGACAGGCAAGTGTCCAGACCTGTTCTTGTACGATCGTGGACTAGGGTTGGCTTCATACAAGAACATTGGTTCCTAGGAGGCTTATTATTGGCTCATATTACTGCAGGGCGTGCAAAGTACACCACTAGTACGCTCGCTCAACATAATCTATGTTATAATGTGGGCTGTACCATATTTTGGTACGGTAGTATATTGTGGATATGACTGTCAGATTTTGTTATAAGTGCCGTCAGAAAGTAACAGTTCATTATGCGCATAGTCTGTATCACTTAAATAATACCTAAATAAGGCGTAGCTTCGATCCTATAATGTGTCTGTCGGATTTAATTTTCACAGTATAGTAGTTTCTATGTTTAAATGTACAACCTTTTTGCAATTTAATATCACTTTTAAGAACAAAACAACTTTTATAAAAGCAGTACCAGTATTCAACTGGTCTCAAGAAGGTATTGTTTTTAAACTACGCACGAAAGTAAACTAACTTAATATGACTTAATCCATATAAAATGTCAATTATCCTGGAAATTAGTTACATATTTAAACTTCTTTCTCACACCACCTGCTAGGGTACGCCCTTTGGAACTGATTTAAGTATATACCGTAGTTACGATGGCTTGATACCGTTTTCATTTGCATCTATAAAATAATCTTAGATCTTCCATCTTGACATCTACACTTAAACTTTGTCGATTTTGTGCTCAAAAAATCAACATTGTTCAGTAACATGAAACATTCAAATGTAATTAAATTAGATGGATGTTAAATTACAAAATTACACTGGCTGGTCAAAATTACAGCAAGTTAAAGAAAAGTCGTTACTTATACATTAGTTACACAGGCATGAATATTTGAAAATTTTTTTAAAATATTTTGTTCTCAAAATAACCGCTAATATACTATATAGATTAGTGACGTACATAGTAGTATTGCTAGTAGGCCTATGTCTTTTATATTTACATTTATATTTTATATTACGCACAAAATCGTTTCCACAGCATCATCATGGTAATTGTATTGCCGTACTTAATAGGCCATTTCCGTAACTCGACAGCATCGGTGTTAAAAGTTCTGTATTTGGTAACTTGGTATAGAAAAGCAGCTAAAAAAATACTGAAAGACAAAAAGAAATTAACTTTTGAAATATGAAATTGATAAATCCTTTAAAATGTTTTGTTATCAACAGGAATTGGCAAACTGCGCCTGACACACAGAGACATAATATTCCATACTCAAATACTCACCATTATATTTGTGTATAGTGCGAAATTTCTTCAACTAACTACTGTCTTCTGAAGTAAAAAAGTAATGAAAAGTCTCGTCTGTAAATATATCTCAAAACACATAAAAGTAACGTAAACTTAATTACTGCTGTGTCCTTCTAAAAGATTCATAAAACAATTGTTTGAACATGTCGAGTTCTTTGTTTTAAGAACTTTTGTTTGTCAATAGAGGAAAATGTTTCAATGTTTTCATTTACTTGTTCTATGGAAGTGTAGCTCACTCATAGACAAAGAAGGTTGTTTTAGCCCTTGTTGAACAAAGGGTTTTGCACGTGGTAACTAGCTAGCTCATAAGTATCGTTTTCGCCATTAGAGAATTCCGAAGAGCAATAAATATGCCGTGTTTATATTAGACTACCGTACGTGGCATGGAGGACAAAATTTTGCAACAAAGTGTGAATCACCTTATTTTTTCTATGGTGTGAATTTCACAACACGGTTGCGTTTTGAAACACAATTCTGCGAGTACTAACATCACCTACTATTTTTTGCGTGAAAACCATTATTGTGCTATAGGCTGTTCGGAATAAAGTGAACACTCCAAAACGCCCTGCTAAAGATCTATCTCCCGCCAATTCGTATCTTTCCGCGAGTAACGGTTAACGACGGGAAAAGTCTAACCTCCTGGGACACGTCACTTTATGTTTGCACGTTTAAGATAAATAGTTCAGTCGATATGTACATATATAGTTTGATAAAAAGAAGTTTATTAATGATATAAAATACAACTATATCGCTGTCGGTTGATTTAGTTTCAGTATTGTTGTATTTAAATACGAATATACACGGAACTATGTTGTGTTATTTCGTTGCCAACCATACAAGCAGTAAAGTGACTATCGGTAATGTTGAATTATATGTAGTAACAACTAGTGATATTTTTCAAAGGTTAAATCGTTAGTGTTCACTTTATTCCGAACGGCCTATAACAGTATGTAATACATTTATGCGAGTTTCTTCCATTTATTTAACATTCTGCGTGAAATTGTGTTCATTTTATTGCCGTTACCAAGCAGCTGCATATCGTCAGTGATGTACACAAGCGTAAACAAATAATATATGCAAATAATATCTGTGGCCGTATTTTCATGTCAGTACGCTAGGTTTATCTGCATAAAAAATTGTTTAACCACAACATTTACACTATGCAAATATGAAACGTGTCTCTTTTACCCATGAAATGTAACAGTAGCAAATTTATTTATCTTATCTGATCGATATTTGCACACGAACGCAACGCACGTAACCGTTTTCATTCATGTCAGATCAACAGTATCAGTGCCGTACTAGGCGCTTACGAAAATCTTACTCGATACGGTAAAACATTTTTAAAACGGAACTGAAATGCAGTATACGCAAATACCAGCCTTAAAATATAGGTTAATCGGTGACTGAAATATACTGTTTCTGAAGATTTTGTTGCACATACTACTGTTCGGATTTATGTGCGGTCGTAAAAAGCCGTTAATCATCCAACGAATGGATAGATCTGATCACGTGACAATCACTACCAAGTAGATTATACTTACTACGTTATGGTAAACATCTACTGATAGTTGTTTATGTTGGGCTACAGTATCGTTTGTTCGCGCAAAACTGGCATTAATAATCGACTTTAAGTAAGTCCCATCCACAGTCTATAAAGGTAGAGGTCTTGACGCTGTGGAATAAAAAGTGACTCCATTTTTGTCGCCGAGAGCTAGTAGTAATTTAGTGCAAGATTTGTCTTGTTTTGTATTCGGCTTAGTTTAAAATGTGAAGTGGTTATCGGAATCGTGTGTACTATACAGAAGAAAAAAAAATTAAAATGTAATTTTAATTTGCACACTTTTTTTTTCAACCATAAAATTTACTTTTTCAATCTTTTACATGTAGACACACATTTGAAAGATTCGAAAAATGTTGTATGGTAGGAAATAATAGATTTTGTTAGAATGTTTTTGTTAAAACAACAGTACCTAATATTTTTTTTTCAGACGACTTACAGTATATAAACAGTTCCACACATGGTAATGTATATATGGATGCGAAACATATGTCTACTATATCAGCTTAACTTATTAACATAATTTTATATAAATATTTGCAAAAATTGTAATGCTGCCAGGTGTAAACAAGACAAATCTTCCACTAAATTACTACTAGTGCTCGGCGACAAAAAGGGGGTCACTTTCTTTTGCTGGAGATCATAGGCAGTGTCAAGACCTCTTCCTCTTAGACCGTAGTCCCAACCACGGTCGTAGAAGAACAGGTCTGGACACTCGCCTATCTAACAATGTATTTTGCTTGACCCCCTTGTTGTTTGGCTGTAGTTCGTCAAGTTACCGAGAATGTCGTACTTTTTGGCGCTGTTTTCCGGACGGTTGGACTCAAACTCCGCCCACTTTTTTCCATTGTCAAATTTATAAAGTAAATAAAGATTGCTGGAGCCTTTTCTTATAACTGTGAGCGAAGAAAGTATTTCGTAAATTGATAAAAAAAATAAGTTTTGAAAAATTGTTTATTTTAGCAGAAAGGAAACGGGCGGAGTTTAGTCCGACCGCCGTAACATCAGAGCCAATAAAACACAATATTCTCGGTAACTTCATGAAGTACAGCCAAACAACAAGGGGGTCAAATATCCAGGCGAGTGTCCAGACCTGTTCTTCTACGACCGTGGTCCCAACATACCATCTCATGTATGCTTCTAGCTGCATGTTTAATACCCTGGCATAAGTACGGTTTTAGAATTACAGGTTTGGACACTAGCCTATCTACCAATTCTATTGAGTGGACCCCTTTATGACTGAAAGCGCCACTAGTAATGAAGTTTTATTTCAACAACACAATATAGCCATAGAATACAGAGGGAGAATATAGCGTCGTACTACCAGCACTCCTAGCGGCTTCGACACGAACTTGCTTCTCGGAGTTCCATTTAACACAATATTAAAGCAACACCAGAGTGTCAGTGGCGCAATCAGGTATATGAAGCCAATTTTCAACTCCAGGAGAGGTGTATGACCAATTCTGTCTGCTTATATAAACGTGTGACCACGTCTTCGGCAACGCTGCCGCCAGCGTAGGAAGAACCACCTTCGTACCTGATCCCGAAGACTTACCAGGAGACACCTTGCTGGTCTGAATACTGGGAGGGTCGTCAGTCATCTGCAGTCAGTCCCAGACGGCCAGGCCTTACCATAGCTGTGCAGACAATAATAGTCTTGAAAAGGTAGTTGAATACCACTGGTAGAAGGAGATGACGCTCCTTCCAATCGCGGTGGCAGATAGTCGAAACCCACTCACCTAGCAACGCAAACACCCATAGGTTAACTGCGAGGAACCACCTTGCTAAAGGCGAGGCTACCCAACCTCTGAAACCACTTCGTGGACGAGTCCTGTTACATGTTTTCGACATCGCTGCCGCATGTGTGGCAGATACTGCCCTCCTGTACCTGAATCCTTAGGGATAACAGGAGACAACTTACAGATATTTATACCAGGGAAGATGCAACATTCTCCGCTCAATCCCCTACAGCCAGGGCACACCATAGCCGTTCAGTCTTTTAAGCTAAACAGGGTAGTTGAATACCTCCGTCAAGAGGAGATACGCTTCTTCCAATCGCGGTGATAGGTAGTAGAAACTCGCTGACCTAGCAACAGAGCACCCAAAGGTTAACTGTGGGGATCCAACTTCCTGAGAACGAGGCTATCCACCTTTACGAAACCGCTTCGTGGACGAGTCCAGTAAGGCGGACCAGACCAGGACCCAAGGACTCACCCTGTAAGTCTATTCCCAAGCAGGAGTTCGTCAAACCACTACCACTCAAAGTCTAACTCGTGATCGGCTCAGCACAAGGCTGGGGCTTCACACCGATCCCCTGAGTACCCGCGAGACACCGTGCATCCGAGTTTTCACCCGAGCAGGTGTCCACCTTCCAGGGCTCCAGAACCCCTTCTCCAGATCAACATTGCTCGAGATCAGCAACGCAGGACACTTGTGCGTGCCTCGGTGGGGATATGCAATCTGTTCGTAGGTTGCACAGCAGGCTGGAGCTTCCATATCAACTTCTGGAAAATGACCTAATAAACCCCGCCGTGGATCTACCCCTTGTGCACAAGTGAGAGCCACCACTTACCCGGCCTTCGTCCTCACTCCATTAGCCGTAGTGCAAGCACATATGTTACCCATCCCTGACCACGAGGAGGTGGAGATGGACTTGAGTGAGAGAGGCTACATATTCGCATCACAACCCATTGCAGGTTGTGTTGGTGGCAGGGATAGCTACTAGGCAGTCCAGACCAACGACCCAAGGACTCACTTGTACGTCTCCTCATAAGCAGGAGTTCAGACCCACTACCACTCAGAGTCCAACCCTCGATATACTCAGCACAAGACTGGGGCTTCATGCCGAGCCCCTGAGTACCTGGGAAACACCATGCATCTGAGTTTTCACCACCGAGCAAGTGTCCAGATGTGTGACCAAATTAAACGGCGTCATTTTGCAGCCAATAACATGCGATGTCTCATACTAAAGTTTTCTTTTTGTTGAAAAAACTCGCTCCCCTCTCTCCCCCCCCCCCCCAAAAAAAATCCCCACCACAGGTAAAAGTACACAATTCCCCGTCTTCGCCTACAGTTTGGTCACGAAACAGAGAAGCGCAACAGTCTACATCTTGTATAGGCCCAGCATCTTTGGTCCAGACCTGTTTTTCTATTGACATGGGCATAAGTGCATTTTGATATTATTATTATTATTATTATTATTATTATTATTATTATTATTATTATTACTATACACGTATAGACCGATAGAGTACCATGCGAAGCATCTACTCGGTATGAAATTTTCTCAAACACCACACTTCTTTCGTTTTTCCCACTACGCAAGTTCTTTCTAACAAGTTGTTCTTGTCTTGAATTCTTGGCTCACTATCCACTCGAGTATTTTATGCTTAAATGTTTGCCTGAATTGTATATCTGAGTCTGTTATGCCAGCATCGTTCAGGTATTTTCTGACTTCGGTGTTCCACTCCAAGTTCTTAAAACTTTCTGTGCACTCCTACACCGGTTTAGTTTGTCGGGTGGCCTGCATTCTTCGATATGTCCATAAATTTTCAGTCGGCGTTTATTTCAATTACTATTTTATGAATTTGTTTTGTCTCTTGTCAGCTACGTATTATGTAGCCTTATTCTGTCTTATTATCTCCAAGAATATTTCTGAATATTGTTCTCTCTGATTTCTTTACAAATTCTAGTGCACCATTCCCATCCGTGACCAACGTTTCTAATAAGTATAAGGATGACAGTGTTGTAATCACTTTATATGATATTTCATAAATATTTTTATTATGCTAGTAAAACTGATTCAGTTTATCTCGAATATAACCGCTCATTTCCATACGAGATTTTCAGTTACTTTAGACAAAAAATTCCAAATAATTTCTACAAAAACTGAAACGTGCTGCGAGGTCCCGTCTGCAATGTTACCCATATAACATTTCAAAGATCATAACATTTACGGCACGTGTAGGCGACATGTCTATGAACTGTGTAACCAACTTGGCACATTGTTATTTTGTAGCAATGTTTCTGTCACCAACTGTGCTGTTAAGGGATGATTCTACTAAATAATAATTCAAGATTATTATACAAGAAGTACTGTAGTATGGGGTAACTCGGGACACGTGGTGACTTGTGTCATTAAAAAAAATACTTTCCTCATACATCACGGCAGTGAGAAAACAAATTTACGAGAGATGTATACCAAGTTATGAATGTCAACACTAAATTAAATTATATTAACTCCCAGTTTACACATATAAAATAGACACTGTGCCAATATGTAAGTCGCCTCGTGTGTCCCAAGTCATCCCTTCTTACAGTAGTGTAATATGTATATAATATTCAAGAAACACAAAAAAAAATTCTGACCTATTATACCTAAGTATAGCTTATGACCCAACAGCAGTTCTTAAAAACAGCATCATGAGGTTCATAACTAAAGCGTGTTTCTTATTCTGATGTGACAATGTATTTGTCACAATCATTAGTAGAATGATATGATGCTCTCTTGTTGGATCTAAACATTCCTAGAAAATGTTTCATTTCCTTTACAACGATTAAAATTTATGATGTCTGCCCTCCCCCAACCTCACCTTTCGGCATTATTTGTCATGTTAGTAAATTCAGTTGTAGTTTGTAATATTAGAAGATTTTTAATTGAAACAAATTATCAGGACAGGGATAGAAATTAATACAGTAAAATAGTTTGTGATCGCCAATTAAAATATCCTGCCAAAAAAAATCTAATTACATATAACATGGATCTGTAACACAGGCGATGTTACTGTTCTTCTCCTTCTTCATCGTCTTGAATGTCCCTTCCTACCTCCTCGTAGTCCTTCTCCAAGGCAGACAGATCTTCACGTGCCTCACCAAACTCACCCTCCTCCATGCCCTCTCCCACATACCAGTGCACGAAAGCACGCTTGGCGTACATCAGGTCGAACTTGTGGTCTAACCTCGACCATGCCTCGGCGATGGCGGTAGTGTTGGACAACATGCACACAGCACGCTGTACCTTGGCCAGGTCTCCGCCAGGAACTGCTGTTGGTGGCTGGTAGTTGATACCAACCTGCCGACCAAGAGAAACTACATGTGTCAAGTGACCAGTATAATACAAATACATGCTAGCTGTGACTATGTCTAGATGATGGCGGTAGTGTTGGACAACATGCATACAGCACGCTGCACCTTGGCCAGGTCTCCGCCAGGAACTGCTGTTGGTGGCTGGTAGTTGATACCAACCTGCCGACCAAGAGAAACTACATGTGTCAAGTGACCAGTATAATACAAATACATGCTAGCTGTGACTATGTCTATATGATGGCGGTAGTGTTGGACAACATGCACACAGCACGCTGTACCTTGGCCAGGTCTCC
>PNEQ01122907.1:0-19637 GCA_003012365.1 Medauroidea extradentata | reverse complement strand
AACAAATAAAAGGAAAACCAACTTACTTGTTAAAGTATGCCCTGCAAGCCTCAGAGTCAATTTTGTGGAGAGGAATATTTGCTTTGAGGAACATAGCAACAGTGTCCTTAATAAATTCCTGCTTTTCCGTTTTTGCCTTTTTTTGCTGGTCAAAAGTGGTTTGAATTGTAGCCTGCCGTTTGTTGTCTTGCGGGGAAAAATTTTTCAAGCAGTTGTTGATGTGAACTACTTTTAATGTGCTTTTCAGCCGAATCTTTTTTTTCCCAGGCAACCCTAATATTACATGGTTTGCACATAAGAATATTTGTGTCACTGACATAAAAATGATGGCTAGCAAATTCACTGGCTCGAGTATGTACCGTGACAGATTTATTTCGCCCCATATCAACACTAGTTGACTCGCTCGCAAAAAAACGCTCTCGTGAACGTAAAAAATAATTTTCAACGTACTTACAACTATTTCCTATGCATATTTACGCAGGTTTTAAATTAACCAATATTACAGTAGTGCGACAAGCCACAATATTAAATGACTCGCGAACGTACTATAGTAACGTAAGATATTTTATAATAGCCTATTTACGGAATAGTTATGTGGAAAGGAAGAATTAACCATTAAATCATCAGTCATATACATCTTATACATTGCCATGTTTTGCTTCGTATGCAAGATTGAGATTATGTGAAATTTCGTGAATATTCGCAGGAAAGCGCGGATGTCGCATTTATTCGCGGCTATATCGTTAAAACGATTTTTCATCATCTCTAACCATGGGTTATTTATATGTTTAGTGTAATGAAACCCTTGTTTCTTGGTTAAATTTTACACATTTATATTTGAAACTGTATTATCATTTATGTTTGTATGACGGTTGACCTATCTAGGTTTGACTTTTGTGTGCACTTGGGAAATTTGGGGGGAGAGAATAGGGGAAATGTTGCATTAACCAACAAATAAATTACCTAATGAATGGTATGGAGAACATGCTGCTTATGTGTGTAATGCATGTATGTTTGTATCTCTTTGCTTGTTATTGTCTGTGCCTCTACGTATATGCGCCAGTGTCTGTGAATTCATATACTGCATTTGAGTACTGTATAGGTATTATGATTTTGGGAATTCCATAACAACAATACACAACATTTAGGAAGGTTCAGTTATTTATTATGCTCATATTTTCTTCATAATTCAAATGGAAGTAAGCACTGGAAAACAGACAGCATCTTCTGTATCAGTAGTGTGACTTGAATGTTTTGTTCTTGCTGCATCCTTTCCTTGGGAAGAATGGTATGGGGGATGTCCGGTCTGCTGCGGCAGAGGTCCACAGTGCTCGAAGGACCCCGCTGGCGGGGCTGGAGGAGGGCTCTGTGCCGGGAATGGTGGACAGTAGTAGTAGCCCCAGTGGTAACGGCCCAGTGGTAAACTACGTCGAGATAGACAATCGGGACGATGATGCAGAGGAGCAGCAGAGGCCCAGTTCTGCTGTTAGCATCACGGAGGCTGTCAGAGGTGAGTGGAGGGTAGTTAGTGCTCATTAAGCTTGGCCATGAGACAGCCAGGTTTCAACTATTGACCAGTAATTTAATGGTTCTGAAATTCACATGTGTTAGTACGTATAAGAATCACATTGACATTTGCAGGGAATTCGGACATGGAATTGAGAGATAAACTACTTGTTATCACAGTTGTTACATTTGTATGTCTTTTATTTACAATGTGAAAAGTGGAAAATAATAAAAACTTTTTAGAAGTATGAAAATTATAGATCTCATATCTATTGCTTTTTGAAATAGTAAATAAATTCTACAAAAAAAATGAGTTGTGAGAATGTAGTAAGCTATTCAGGATTGACAAAGTTTGTCGTATGACAGTATTCTTTCAGAAGTTTTATGTATCATATTTTTAGTTTGAAAAGATTACCTTTATGTTCCTTTGAGAAGTAAATTATTTTAACATTGATTCAGTATTTAAACTCTTACTGCTAGCTTGGTAGGTACAGACCTTAATAGTATTGTCTTGCATGCTCATGAGAATGGAGTAGTTGCAGCATCCAAGGATAGGGGGAACGGGAGTGCTCAGAGCAACCATACCAGATACCTACGTGTCAAAGTGGGAAGTGGCCCCACTGGGGACTAAACCTGGATTCAGTGGTGGTAGGACAGTTATCTGCTGACTACAGCTCCTACTGAACTTACATAGTTAGTTAAAATCTTAGACTTATGCCCAAAGGTAACACCAGATTTATAGCATTGCAAACTCTGTTATGAGACTGTCATTTATTTGTAATTGTAGAGTAGCTGTTGCATGTACACAGCATACTAGTGATTGTGTTGTGATATGGTCTCATTCCTGTGAACAGAACAACTGGAGCTGGATCTGGTGAAGCCACGGCGGCGACAGTTGTTACGGAGGATCAACAGGACTGCCCCTGCCCCTGTCGGAAATGCCCAGGTACTGACACTGAGTCTGTCCCTGGACGGTCCCGCCAGGGTTCCTCTGCCGCCTCTGCAGACAAGGAAACGCGGGCCGTTGAGCGCTCCTGCCAACATGGGGCGCCCTGCTGAAGGTAGCAGTTCTAATAGACGTATAAGGCCTCCGATGAGTGCTTAATGCTGCTCTTTAGTTTCTAGGTATTTCTATTTTTTTAATACATCACATAAATTTGGTTTTAAGTTGTATCTGTGGTGTGTCAGGTGCACAGGAATCTGCTTTTTGTATCATATTTCCATTTATACTATTGTATTTCATTCTCCACGTATTATGGTACGTAAGTACGTAAATTTTATTTTTAAGATCTTTGTAATACACCTTACCATTTTTCTGCCGCCGTGCGGTCACAACGTTTCGCAGACATCTGCTTCATCAGGTGAGCAGATGTAGTCTGTGAAACGTTGTGACAGCGCGCCTGCGGAGAAATGTGTTCGTCCTGTGTGTGTGTGTTTCTATCTGCAAGTACCGTCCTGTGTGTGTGTGTTTCTATCTGCAAGTACCATCCTGTGAGTACTTGTGCACAACTCTTTCTGTTTTAATTGTAATTAGTAGCCTAGCGGCCTTTCCTGCCATTGTCTTACCATTTTCGAGTTTGTCTTGCTAAGTTATTTTAACAACTGTAATACACCTTACCATTTTTGAATTTGCCTCGCTAAGTTATTTTAACAACTTTCTTTTAAATATGATTTTACCTCAGTTTAGTGTCTTGTAGCTGTATCAGCACAAATTTAGTTTCCAAGTTTATATTGTTTAGTGTTAGTTAATCTTTTCTCCTGTAAGAAAGAAAAAAACAAAAAATTATATATATATATAGAGAGAGAGAGAGAGAGAGAGAGAGGAGAAAGCTTGTGTAAAATGGCAGTCAGAGCTATTTGGAATCATCCTGTTTTACATTACAAAATTATTCCAACATCCCAAATTACCACATGTTTTTAGACTATTTGTGAGTTTCACTGTAATTTTCATGTTCGACCTAATACATTGGTTTATTAGGTCTTGTAGGAAGAGAAGCAAGAGAAGCTGTAGTATCAAAACTATAAATTTGACAATACACTTGGTATACTTACTTGTGCAGTAATTCATCATTGCTGTAGTATACACTGTACTTTGATCTTGATTTCACAAGGCGTGGTGCCTGTAAATTGTCTCGTACAGTAAAATGTGACATTTTTACCTATAGTAAACAGAAGCTATTATAAGAGTACACTTTTTAAAGTTATGTTGATTTTTATCCATTTATGATGTGGAAATAATATGCAAGGTCTGTGAATTAAGTATGGTTATTCCTAAATTTTATCAAAAGAATGACATCCAACGAATAACAGTATAGGTGAGTAAAATACATAGATAGGTACATAGCTCCTCTTGTAATTTGTATAGTCAGAAATTTAATCACAGAGCACTAAGTAACTTCTCATAATTAGTATGTATTAATTCGTCGAAAAGCAAGATGATAAGGCAATTACTGACACATTAATTAATACGTATCACTATATGAATATCTTCATAAAAATTATACCCATTCAGATTAATGGTTTTTTTGCAAGTATGTTGTTGCTAAATGCCATTTTTTATTTTCTTGTATTTTATTTGTTGGCTTGGTATGTACACAATGTGTTTATAAACTGTCCAATAGAGTAAGTTTTATTATTATTGACCATAAAGTATGAGGTATGTATGTCAGGAAAGCAAGTATCTGTTTGTAAAAAAAAGCATGAAGTAATTTTATTCACAAGAATATTTATTTGTACATGAAAGTGCATTCCTTAACCGGTTTTTCGACACAGTTGCAGCCATTGTTCAGACATTTGTCATAGTGGGGAATCAACTTTTGTGTGCTCTTTTCAAAGAAAGATGCTGCCGGTGAAGACAGCCATTGCTGAACGCCATTTACCAGGTCGTCATCGCTCTCAAAGCACCTTCCTCCGAACTCACGCTTCAGGTTCAATATCATGTGGTAGTCAGAAGGTGCCAAATCGGGGCTGTACGGCGGGTGAGGGAACTGCTCCCAACCGAATTGTTGAATACGGTTAACGTGTGACACGAGCAGCAGAATGGGGATGTGCACTGTCATGAAGCAACACAATGCCTTGGCTGAGCATTCAACACCTTTTGTTTTGAATTGCGCGCCAAAGATTTCTCAATGTTTGACAATGTCGTACCGCATTGATGTTTGCACCTCTGGGAAGGAACTCGACAAGCAGAATACCCAGTCTGTCCAAGAACAGAGTGCACATGATTTTACGTGCTGAAAACGTCTTGAATTTTTGTTGTCTGGGGGATCCTATTTGCCTCCACTCCATCGACTGTTTTGATTCTGGAGTGAGATGACAAACTCAAGTTTTATCACCGGTCACTATCCTGCTTAAGAATTCATCTCCCTCGTCACTGTATCAGATAAGAAATATCAAAGCACTGACAAGTCACTTCGTTTTGTGGACATCCGTAAGCATCTTCAGAATCCAATGGGAATACAGTATGTGATAGCGCAAACACTTTGTGACAATCTCGTGCAAAACATTTTTTGAAGTTTGTGGAAATGACATCACAAAGTGCTTGTATTGTGAACCATCTGTTTTCACAAATTACCTCATTCACTTGTTCAACCGAACCATCAGTGACTACAGAAGGCCACCCTCTCCGTGCTTTGTCATGAACGTTGGACCATCCATCATTGAATTGCCTAACCCATTTTCTCACAATTCTGTCTGTCATTGCATTTTCACCGTAAACATCTACCAGTTGAGGATGAATTTCAGCTGGCGTAACATTCCTTGCGTTCAAAAACCATATTACGGAATGCACTTCACAGTCGGCTAGATCAGAAATTGTCTTAAACATCTTGAAGTATCAACTTTAAACACAATATGATCAGGCTATTCTGGTGTTAGTGACTGGACAATGAATTTGTCGTGAATCCCTTGTGCTAGGCGTTTGGGGCTGCAAGTAAGATTGTTTCTAGAAGATTTTTAGGGTGAAGAGCATGAGAAATATGGTGTGACTCTTCTAGAGTAGTTGTTAATAGAGCTATCCTTGACCCAGTGACTGACTACTGAGTGAGCCAACAAGGGCAATCTCTAGCTAGCGCAGGATGTCATCTTTACATAAATAGAGATTAAGGCAAATATCACTTGCCTTTATTAAATATCAAGGGTTGGTACACAAGGTGATGTCATGAAAGGAGAAAAACAAAGTAGTTCCGTTTCATAGGGTGTTTATACCTATTTATGAACACATGTTACAGTACTTGTCACAGCATGATGAATACAACACTTGCTTTAGTAGATGGTCTACAATCAGGGTTTGAGTCAGTCACAATCTAATGACAAACATCGCTACACTGGAGTCTCTATATGAGATGTGAAAAACAGGATACGACAATAACGATATGACAACTTGGCAATACAATACAAATTACCACAGGACATACTATGATGCATACGGCACTCCGGGCCGTTCAGACACTGTGCAAGAATTAAGGCCTTACTTATGGCCGAGAATGTGTGGCGATCGTCTTTTTGATCCCAAGGGTTTACATTATTCAAAAGCCCCTTTACTTTACGGTGTCATGGCTGTCAACTATACTTAACTAACAACAATACTGGGTTACGCGTAATTATATGGTGATCTCTCTGATCCCGGGGAGAATTTACTACATTCCGTAATTTTCAATAAACTTTACGGGATGGGGAAGTGCATAATAACACTTTAGAACTGGTACATATTACCTAGGGCGAGTTCCCTTATTCACATGCGCAGCGCGGGAGATGTGCGACGGTGCCTCCTCATTCCCAGCCTCTTGACACGTCTCTATAGTGAAGGAGGAGGTGTGAGTGGAGGACTCCATTCACAAGAAGTCAACCCCGGGTGGTTGAGGGTCTTCCTTTGCAAGAAGTCACCTAGGTAGCGTGGAGGGCTCCCTTTACAAGAAGCCAGCTCCGGAGATGCAGGTGGCTCTCTTCACAAGAAGCAAACCCCAGCGTAGGACTGTGTAGTGTGTGTGTGTGCAGAGAGTCGGGAGCGTGCCAGGCTGACTCGGCCCGAAGGCGGAGCTCCTGATGACTGACTAGCTGGACGCCTTATATATCCCTGATGGGGACTGAAAGTACATTTAGCTCGATGATCACCGGGCCACACGATGCTGTCTGCATCTACAGGTGTGCCACACTTGCACAAAAGAATTACTCTTTCATGGCACAAAGTAACTCTGTTACAAAAATACAGAGTACTTCCCTATTTGAATTATAAATTTGCATATTGCAGATTAACACTGTAATTAATACACAAGAATATTTGTATACATAATTAAATAACACATTTGTACTCTTTACAGAATCCGAGCACGTGGTTGGCACTACTGGTAAGGCACTCTTACGTATTTAACAAAGGTAGTTATACATGGAAAATAAACATTGGATGAACACTTGGATGTAAGTAAATACTGCTTCACAATTAAAACTTCGTCTTTACAATCTTAGTTGCTAAAATGTTTTCCTTTCGTAAAAATAAAACAATATCACAGCAATCAGCAAAGGTGCAGGCGAATACTAATGCCCTTAGGCCTAAATGGTAAAGTGTTAAAAATCGGGGTTAACGTAATTTATAAGTGGATGTGACGGCGTGTCAAACTATAGAGATGTGCGCATGCGTGGAACAGCGACACTAGCGTTGTGGTGCCGGTATAACTGTACTTTCTTTACGGACACGCCTCATATATTTTACATCACCAGGAATCTAAGTTCAGGTGATACAAAGCAATGTTCATTTGACAACTAGGTAATTCTTGGCCTATTATTTGGTCCTTTGCAGTGGTTATGACGAGATTGAAACACACTGCTTGCTTTAGTACAGGAAACAGGAAGCCTGTATGTGGTTGAAAGTTGGTGTGACAAGATGGACCTTGCTTAGTCTTGCTCCGAATACACGTATTCTAGGGGAGAAGGGCGTATTCTTGGGAATATTCCCCTAGCCTGTGTTTCAGTTATCAGTACCCTTACTTATTTTTCATTGTATGATGTTAAATGCACACTGTACATTAGTTGTATATTACAGTGTATCATTCTTTATATATAAAAATGGATGTTTGCAATATATATACCTATAGTAATACATATGTATAAATATAGTCAATAAATTAGTTGCTGAAAATTGACATGTCCGAAATGTCTCGTGCGTCGTCAAACTTGCCGGTCAAACCGACAAGGTCTGTTCACGTGTAAGAGATTGTTAAGTTCTGACACAGTTTGACTAATCCCCATGAAATTTGGCATATATTATTTTTTAATGGAGAAGGTTTTTAAGCTATCCTCCAATTTACTCTATAGTTCACCATTAGATGATGCTGCAGCGCATCAACTTCTATGCCGTTCAACCAATTGCTGTGAAAATTAGTGTACATTGATATTTGAATATGGAGAATGTTTTTGCACAGTCCATTTTGCTATAACTCGCCACTAGATGGCTACAGTGCATCAACTTTTATACCTAGCTTCCCCTTATGGGAATGTATGGCGTAAGAGGTATGGGGGGGTTCACAATTTGACCAACATACATTTTCATGTATACAATAGCAAGAAAATGTCTGCTGCGTGTTTTTTTTCCTTTGTATCTTTGTATTTAGTTATTTGTCTGTAGGATGTGGCCATCTTAACTACATAATAATTGGTTTAAGTGGTTGGTCATTTCCTACTTAATTAAGGCTGCATTTTGTCTCCTGTATTTCCAGACACTGTGTGGGGTTTGACAAAGTCTCTGGAAGTGGTTGCTTCTGAGTCTGCAACCAGCGAGAAAGATCTAGCGAGCGACCCTAAAGCGAGCCCTAGACAGGATTGAGAAAAATTGTGAAGTCGACTGCAAGTTGACTGTCACTGCCTAATTGAGCTCTTGTACTGTTCATTAGAGGTATTTGTTGGCAACCTCGTGCTTCTGCCTGCAAACATTATGTACAAAGTTGTTCCAGAAATAATATTTTCATGTAAGAGAATCTCTAGCTCTTTGAATGTACTAAAATGCAGCATGTACTTTCCTCGGCAACAAAGTACTGTATTGGTTGTGTTACTCGTGAGCCATTACAAAGATGTATGCTATTTATGTCATAATATCATATAATGTAAAATTATCTCATGCTGTTAAAAAATGTTGTGGCATGTTAATGATTGTATAGGGTTGAATGCAATGTCGTTTTGGAAGCCAACTCAGTTTGTCAGTGGCCAAATTTTTTTACAAATGTATGGTAGTGCTAAAAACTGAGAAATTTTTAAAAATATTTATATATTGTAAGGTAGTTTTGTTTATATAGATATCAAACTTTTTGTGTTTGTTTGTCTGACTGTTGAGAATCATAGAACGGTTTGTGCACCACAAGACTGTAGCCTTAGTTAATTTATCATTGTTTTGTAATATTAGGTACTGATGACATTTCTGCTAGGTCGACACTTCAAATTTTTGTAAATATAATTTTGTTTTAGTGTTGAAAATTTATTCACAGTGGAAATACCTGTTCAGTAACACTTCCTTAGTATTTTACAGTGTCTTTTGAGACTAACTGATTTCTTACACAAAACGATGTGTACGTTGTGATGATTTAATCTCAATTTTTAAAAATTGTATTTAAATACAGGTGTTGTATTGATTTTCACCTGCACTTTTCTAGTCAATGAATGTGTTGAATGTAATGTTAGCTAATAAATGTGTGACGACTATTGTGAGAATGAAATAAATTCTTTAAATTGCGCTATCATGTTCCTATTGTTAAGATCATACAAAGTATGTGCACTTGTAAATTGATCACTCTTTAAGTATTTGAGGTTCTCTATAGTTTGTTTCTTTCAGCCCATGTCTATCCTTCCACTTGTAAAAACATCACCATGCAACGAATGAGCACAGTGTATACATTTCGCGTCTCTCAAAAGTTCTCATTTGAGAATGTATTGAAGTGTACCATTTGCTTGCTGTCTTAAAAAAAATACTTGTATTTTAACAAAAAGAACTTATACAGTAATGTTGAGGCTTCATGATAAATTGTTGACGTTCTTACAGAGACTGTTTGGGTTACAAAAAACATTTACTGGGGCTCTTCTTTAAAACTATAAGGATAGAATAGGACAGCAAACTTCACTGCTCCATACACAAGTGCTGCCAACTTCTGGCTGCATTAACTCCAGCAGTGTATTGCAAGAAGTGTAAAATCAACTTAGTACAGCTGCTCCAGAAATTCATCCTTGCCTGAATTTGGCAAGACCAAGACAGTGAAGAGTCTCGTTTTCACCAGAATAGTTCATGAGATGCATCATCACACATAGCTTATGTTGCTCAAAATGGACAATATTTATACAAAGATGTCCATAAATAGTTGACACCTATTGTATCTATGATACAGTATCTACAAAACAATTTTTGTGCAGACTTTAAATTACGTGTTAACCAGGCCAACTACACTAGTTTTAAGTTACCTGTGTCCTTGTGTATTTCCGACAGTTTTTGTAATCTCCACTCTAATACGATTTTTGATTGAGTTCTATTGCACTAAATATATTTTTATCAGATTAATTTTCCAAAGTTTGATTCCTTCATTCACTCTGAAAACTAATATTCTGTACCATGTATATGACATCGTTTCTCCCGTCATTTGTTAGGCATTGCTAAGTACTGTAGCTGTGTGGGGTAGCTGCATGTTGTTAGAACTGCAGTAGCAGATGTATGTACTGTGTCATAAAGAACATACATTTTCAACAGTAGTTAAAACTTCATGCTCTGATCTCTAATGAATGTTAACCACTCACTTGTCCAAATTGTGTAGATAGAGGGTGAACAATTTTTCTGGATGTCTGCTCACGACAATAGAAGAAAACTCATTCTGGCAAAAGAGGATGTGTCACCCGACACGTGTCACAGTCTGTAGAGGTAGCTTCTCTGTGGCCTCTGTTGTTGGCTCAGGAGTGTTGGTTGACTCGCCAGCAGAAGTAGCTGTGTGTTTGACACTCAACTAATTTATTATTGGTAAATTTAAGTGTTTAGTTTTTTTAATAAATTTTGTAGTTTGATAAGTTTTGTAATCAATTTGGTTTTGTGTGTCGAAATATGCCAGTGGCTACAAATTTATACACAGACTATATCCATTCCTGTTGACTTAGACATATATTATGATTTCCCCCCCCCCCTCCTTTTACAATCTATAAGACGGGCACCGTTGGTCCGACCTAGGGTTGCTGTCTGCCACTTCCAAATTAACAACACCTGCAGTTTAGTGTGAAGCTGGAGACTGGATACACTGCTCCAAATGGGTGTAGCGCAATATCCTTTCTGTGCTGTACAACTGCCTGGCTGGTGATCAGCGATGCCAAGTAGATGTAGTAGGGCTCCATTCCTTTTCACGTAGGTACTTGGTGTGTCCTAGTTTTTTGCCTTCACTATGTACGGGCTGTTCCAAGGGCAGCATACAAACTCTGTGTGCAAAACTTCTTCAGTAGCCACCGCTGTGGGCGGTTAGGTTTTTTTGGATCCTATGTTGGGAATTTGGCACATGTTACGTGTTTGTGATCCTGTGGATGTTTCTGGAGTTTGCTATTTTTTCACGAGTCAAGTTGTGCTGATGCAATATGATATGTCAATGTTTGGATTTTATGTTTATAGAGCTTTTGTGATTTATATTTGTGTGGATTTTTGTATCTTTATTGCCTGTTGGCTGTACAGGCTTTGTACCTAAGGCCACGTATAATTTAGTAGTAGATATGGATAGATAAATTCTTTGTGCTAGCCAAAGCAGGTGGATTTTCGTGTACACGGGGCTGGTGTGTAACAGGTGTTCCGTCTCGTGATGAGTTATGTAATTCGCAGAATCCTTGTACTCAACATTTACAGCGAGTTGATAGAGATGTTCATCGTGTTAGTTCAGTTACATTTTCTCGCGCAAATAAACTTTACTTTATAAAATGTCTCGGATCTCTATTATCCACTTTTCTGAAAGTCTGTTAACATATTTTCATTAAAAGTGGGTTGTTTTTTAGCTCTTAAATCTTTCAAAGTTTGTAATTCTGTTTTGGCTGGTGTAATTTTTTTTTTTTTTTTATCTGCCTCACTCTGGTACTTAGCTGTACTACAGCAAGCAAGGGCACAAACAGTGTGGTCAAGGAGGCCAACACTACAATGGTAAGACCTAGTTTGGAGTATGCGGTGTCTGCCTGGGGCCCGTTTTTGGGAGTGGAGGTGCAGATAAGAGAACAGTAGTAGGTGGGTCATAAGGAGCTGGATAGGCCTACAGATTGCCAGTAATGGTGAAGGCACTGAAATGGGGCCCACTGCTCAAGAAGTAAACATAAACACAAGTGGTTGTAAGGCTGAATGGCGCAAAGAAATTTTGGGAGATTTTTAACGGTTTGTATAGCTCAAAGGGGGCAGGAGTCACCTTGTTGCAGGACAGCAGGAAACCTCTAATCCGAAGTTCATTAACAGCTGCTTTTTGTAAATGCAAGTGATTTTATCATGTCTACCCATAACATTATTTTAAAAGTATATGGAATAACTGAGATGCAAAAAAGGCAGGAATTTTGGAAATAAAATTATATTTAATAACATAAATTGTGGAAAGAGCTACCGTAACTTGGGGTTACATTGCTCCACTGTTCTGATGTTAAAATTTATAATAACTAGTAAAATTGAATTTTATTGAATAATTATATGTTTTATATTTTTATTCACTAATGTTGGGTAGGTATATAGTAAATGCTGGTATTGTTAGTTTGAAGAAAATGTTTGTACATTGCTCGTATTAACTTTTTTAAAAAGTAGAGCAAAGTTACCTTTGGATGGGGATACTTTGCACCAGCCTTTGAAACCAACACTTACAAATGAATTATTAGCTGTGGAGCATATTATGACATACTAAATATAATTCCTGTATGTGCAGCTTTTACTAAATATAGAATCCTGTATACATCATAATAAAACATTTTTAGAACACCAACAATTTGAAATCTGCTCACTTATAGAACATATAAGTATATAGTTTTTAAAAAGTTAGGTGTGCTATACTTCTGTGACATCTTGAATAGAAAATACCAGTTTTATCTTCATGGTGCATTTCTTCGCAAAGTCCCGATACCAAAATCGATCTAAATCGGGGACAGTGAAGAAACGACGACGATTTATCACAGCTGGATGCTTCCAATTAAATCATCAAAATGATATGTCGTTTCATCTTTAGGTGTGGGCCACCTCCATGACTTAAGTGATTTCTTCATAGAACTTACAGACACGCCTTCTTCGGAAACCTTTGTGATAACACCAGAAAAATATTCTTCTCTTATTTGAATACAACTTGCTGTCCCACGTTCATTATGACTTCCCCAAATCCTGATCTGCATTTCTTGCTTCCCCTTGGAGTTGTCATACAATCAATCTCTTCTTCAGCCATTGAACTGGCTTGCTACTTGCAGTACTGCTCAAAGTTCTCTTCTCCAGATGAATCATAAGGAGTGAGAGTTTCATCATCTTCCTCTGAACTGTTGTCATAAGTACGCATTTTAGAAGTGGTAGGCTTCTTTGCTCCCAAATCACTGGAAATTGTAACAATCACACTTTGTCCTGGAGTCACCTGCAATTTTTTTCTTCCTCTGCTACTTTGAGCAGATCTGTTGTTGTGAAGTGCTTCTATAAATGTGTCTTGCAAAATGTCTTTGTCGCATGTCCGAGAAGGAAGACGAGACAGAAGTTCATTGACATTAATAGGATGTATCCCACACTTCCTAAAACCTGATCTTAGGTTTTCTGCTGCATTTGGAGCTAGTTTTTCCATGAATCTCTTTAAAAGAAAAGGGAATTGTTGCTTTTACAGTACAGTCTCTTTCAAACCTACTATCTTGCTAGCCTTCCACTCAGAAAGTATGTTTCTCCATGCTACTTTCATGGGTCGAAAATAGGAAACATCTAAAGGTTGGGTAAGATACGTACTGTTTGCTGGTAGGCATACAAACTATATGTCATTGTCCTGCACAACTTTAAAACATGTGGAGTTAAATGTGAGGATAAGTTGTCACAGATCACAACTTTTTTGCCATTCTGTTTTTTAAGTCTTGGCAACATCATGGTTGTAAACCACTCGCAAAAAGTGTTGCTGTCGAACCATCCACTTGGGGTATTTTGACCACATATTAGCAGATTTATAGACTACAAACGGTGGAAGTGTTTCACCTTCTGCATTCCCAGCAAACATCAGGGAAATGCTGGATTTGGAGGAGTCGCAAATATTTTCTGGGCATTTTGTACCTCGTTTTACGAGAACTATTTTCTTTCCTGGGTCATCAGTTAAATTACTTTTGTCAAAGTTCCAAATGTTAGTTGCAGGCACATCCTTCACTTCAACACTCAAATTATTTATGTATTCTCGCAATATTTTTTCGTCTACTGCTGCCCTGCATCTTTTAATGTTACTCACAAAACGCAGTCAGTTCAGGATGTCTTTTACAGAATAACAACACCCATTAATGACCTGAAGAGTTATTTTTAAATCTAGAGACATTCCTTCCCAACCTAGCAAGGTAAGATTTTACTATCATTCTCAATTCTAAGGAGGTTACTGGAAATCCACAGGCACTCATTTCTATGACACACCGCACAAACTCGCCTTCCTCATCACCAGTAAAAATTTGTGAGAATCTGGACGTGCACTAGTACCGGAATTACCATCTTTCAGTTTATTGATCAAAGTCCTTCTGGGAATATTAAACAATTCTGTTGCTTTCTGCTGAGACATTTCTTTGTTCCTTATAGCTGCAAGACATTCTTCTAATTGTTCTGAGCTGTAGTCACAATATCTTCTATTTCCCGCAGGCCTTTTATATTTTCCTGTCATTTCAGCCAATCTGAAAGAAGGAAAATTTTTCTACAATCCAGTGACAACTAAAACTCCTTCAAATGTACAACATTTCACTGTGGGGATACTTTGCGCCACTTTAATTGTGGTGCCATGTATCCCCAAAATCAGAAAAAATCTAACCTACAAAGTTAAATAGTTCGTCAAAGTAATACAATGCTCTGAAATGCTAAACTATCATATTATTCGGAAAGCTCATGTAATGAGCAACGAAGGGAAAGCCAACTTACCTCAAACTGAATCAATATTCACTGCGATGGACACAGACAAAGAGACAGATTTAAACGAGCCGCTAGTAAACAATCAATAGAAAATCCAATATGGCCACCGGAAATACCATATGTTCGTATTTACTAACCCCCTATATTATGGAATATTTTAAAATTTCCCACAGCCATTCTGAAAATGATTTTGTACTTAAACACTTTTGTTGTTCTTTGATTAAATAAATGTAATGAAGATAATATATATACGAACTAACAACTTCCTTTTTATTTCAATCAAAAAGAACCTTCTTTCTTCTATTTTATTAATACACACATAGATCAAAATAATAAGACTGTCCTTTCTTAGTTTCTACTTGCAAAGAACAACGTCATTAAAAGTACCATAGAAAAACATATTTCAATGGTAATATTTGTTTATAAACCTTAACAAGCACCAACATATATTTTTTAATGGAGCAATGTTTGACCCTAAGGAGCAAAGTACCCGTAACCCCAAATTACGGTAACTTATATTATAACATATCTAATCGGACTCGGAATTGATGGCTAATTTCGATAAGTTTAGTAAACTACATTTTCAAGTTATATTTTAAAATAATAGCATGTCATTTCTCGCATTTCGTTGACAGTTTGTTGTTATGTGTAAGTGCAAGGGGTGGCCACGCCTATAGAAATGAGTTACATGAAGCCGCCTTTTTGGGTGTCATATCATGGCGACCCTCTGTCCAGTAACTTATTGTCATATGATAATTTCGATATTAAAAATCAGTTTCACATAAATAAGTTGTTAATCAGTGTTGTTGGTTTCACGTATTGTTTAAATTATCTTCTATTTTTTTTATTCCTAAAGGTGGATAAAAGAAAAGTCAATAACCTCTAAAGAGTTCGGCGCCATAATACGATGCCTGAATTATAGTGGTTTCGTGTATTTTCCATAAATTTTTTTGTCACGGCGGCCGTGTCGCTTTAGTTGCGCTCATATGATTCCACCACGATTAATCTTGACAAATGCTTGCAGATTTTAAGTACAACTACAAGGTGAATTGCAAGTGAGAGAGCCTTAGACATTGCAAAAGAACACTCTAACGCCTTTTTGGACTGGTTTTGCAATTTTCTTTGTACTGTTACCATAATAGTGAAGAAAATTTTAAGTAAATAGGCCTACCTACCCAGCTATTTTACTCGGGAACACGGTCTTGGCCGTGCTTGGGAGGTTGCAAAAATTAATTGACAAATATGGCGGTAAATGTTTCACGGTAGTAAAATTGCTGATGCAAAATAAGGACCTCAGAAAAATTCTGGAAATTCTTTTACTGTCAAATGAACTACACACATGGCTAAATGAAAAGCCATCACAATAAAACATGCAAGCAGGAAAATCAATTGAAGCCGCGGAGTTGTTTACAAACCTTAAGAATTGATCTCTATCGCACTGCATCGTTAGGAACAGTTATGATTACAGCCCTAGAAATTCTAAGACCGTGGTTGTTATAGAATTTAATCATTCTATGATTGTGTGGGCATTCTCAAAGTGACACAGTAGCTACTAGGTATTTACGGAACGCAGCCATTGTGGTTCTCTTTATCGTGACCTCTATGGCGGTGTGTTGTCATTTTGACATGTGAGGAGAAACTGGAAAACCATAGGCCGTCTGGAAAACGAAGAGTTTTGTTTGTAGTTATTACAAATGGCGGACGTGTGTTAGGTGGTGTGTGTTACCGTAGCGGTAGTTTTAACAATAACAAGTGTACAATGGCGTCCACGACTGGGATTTTGCCGACATATCAACGTTTTGTGAACGGTGTTCCTGTACCGTCGTTTTCGCGCAGGTCCTTCAGACCTCGAGAGAAGTATCTGATACTTATGGTGTTCATGACATTTGGTGTGGTGTGTTTTGGTGCGTTCTTCTTCCTGCCGGAGTTTCGTGGTGGATCGAACACAGTGAACAGCGTATACAACGTATATAAGCACATGCAGAAGGCGGGGCCCGAGCTGCTAATCCCTGCGCCGCCAAGAGCAGAGGACGTGGGGGGCGAGGTACCGGGAGGCGGTAAGCCACTTCGACACGACAGCCACCTGCAACCGGACCCTCACAGGGTCGAGGACTGGGCCAAGCTGCAGGCGAAGATCGAGGAGGACGTGAGGGGCAGCAACATGAAAGTGTTGGAGAAGCCTCGCATCATCATGCAGAATGCACACACGCCAAACAGCAGTACTCGCGCTAGGACTGAGCTGAGGCCCGAGGGCCTGACGGGCCCCAGGAGGCTCGTGGTGACAGTGCCCCCCGCGCACAGCGATCGTTACCCCACCCTCGTGGGTGGCGAGGACCCGGATCCTACGGCACGCGAGCGTAGGAACAGAGTTAAAGAGGTAAGTCTCTTCTATGATCTCTGCATGAGTAAGCTTATGTTATGATACCAGACCAGTGGAAAATAAGTAATTTGATGTGGCGATTCGCCTATGCGGCCACATCATTGTTGTATGATTTATTAGCCGGTCAAGTTTGTGTATAATGTAGCCTACCGTGATATATGTTGATAACTCCCCAGCTGTTCTATTGAAACTTAGGTTATGTGAGTCCAGTAAACACTGCGCAACACCCTATTTCGGTGTGTTTATTTAGATACTTTGCAAAATGAACTTATTTGGGGTAAGGATGGTAAGTAGGTTTTGAAATTCCTTCGGGAGCTCTTTGTAGAACTAGTACATAAGGTATTTAATGTCATCGGAAGGTTGTAAACAAACGCGACTATTCCGGTGTAAATGTGAAAAGCCGATTGTACTCATCGTACAACGACAAACAACTGATTTTAGAGGTAGGTATAGTTTATTAATGAAAAATGGTTCTACACAGTGGTTAAACTTAGTCCTACTCCTACGTAATAAAAACGTTTTAATTTAGGGCCGAGTTGGTAAATATCAAGAATAGCTGCTCTTCGTTTACCGGCCAAACTATTGATTTTAAAGGTATGGTTTATTGATGATAACTGTTTCTAGACTGTGGTTTACTAACTTCGAAATTTTCCATTTTTCGTTAGGTTATTTTACCCGTTAAGTTTTACACTTTTCGTTATTAATAATATAACTTGCAATTGGGCAACCTCCCGGTGGCAAACTATAACTTCCTTGTCAAACCACTACCAATCCCGCCCCTAAACTTTCCAACCCCTCCCCACTCATGGTCTCCAACTGCTCCGAAAGTAAATTCCACTCCCTCACCGACCTCATAAGCATGGGCGAGATTTCAGCATTTTGATTGAGGGGGCAATACAAATACACCAATCCAGCCAATAAAAATGGAAAGGGGATCCGGGTGCCCTCCCCTGAAAAAATTCAAATTTCAAGGTGCAAACTGGAGCTATTTAAGTAATATGCAGATAAGTTATTGTGAAAGTTACTAGCTACAGCGAAAGGGAGGTTTATAACCTCCAAGAAAAAAATTGATGCAAAAATGAAAATAGTGTGCAATTTTTTTCTCACTTATAAATATTGGTATGATAATTGCCCCCTCCTCCCTTAAGTGCCTGCCCGAATCCCGGCCATGCTCCTAAGCATTGATTGTCTACCCCACTCTGTACTGAACGTCACCTGGATCTTCTTGCTGTTATTCCCTCTTTCTCTGTACTTAGCCTCAGTTAACTGGCAGCATAAATTACCCCAGCATCCCTCTCCAGTCACCATCCTGTACATTCTGACCGGCCTTTCCACTCTTCTCCTTCAATGAGTTCAGCATCACAGAAGGCCGAAAGTTCCCTTTGCCCTCACCGGCCTGCCCTTGCCTTCTCAATTAACTTTCATCCACCTTGCTGTCTGTCTTTGCACTTTCTCCAGCTCATGTACCTTCCTTGGTAGTACAATTGTGAATAATAACTAGCATTTACTTTAGGTAAGGTTAGTAACCTGACTTATCAAATAAAGGAAAACTAACCCAATCTAACAAAAAATGGAACATTCCAAAGTATGTAAACCTCAATTTTCTTTACGTACGACTACTACTATCGCCTGTAGAAATATGTTTCATCAATAAACTATGCCTCTAATATCAATAGTTTTGGTCGGAATTCACTGAAGATTCACTGGTGAATTGCAATGCACAGTGTAAATAGGCAGACCTGTAGAATTCATGAATGAGTCATGTAATGCAGCAGATATATATAAATTCACATGTAAATTTCAGGGTAGGCACAGTGTTAACAAAGGATTTTTTTTAATAGACTAAACATAATGGCTTAGAATTCAGTGGTGAATTTTAGAAAGCATAGTGAAGTTTTTTAATGGCTCAGAATTCAGTGGTGGATTTTATAAAGTATAATGGAGTTTTTTAAAGTATTTTTTATTAGTTTATGAAATGCAATGTAAACCAAGCTAGTTATTAGTCTTTTTCTTCAGGCTGAAGGACTTTGGGTCCATTGAGTCGAATTGGAAATGGGGAGTAGGCCTATAAACACCAATTTACTGCTTGTTAGGTTTACGAGGAAGAAGATCAGTAGTATGGACAAATGGGAAAGGCAGGAGATGAATCGTCAGAATACAAGTATGTAGGCAAAATGCTGTAGTGTAACATAGGGTGGAGAAAGCTGGAAGAGAAAACGGTGTCTATAAAGGGATACGGGCACTCACTAGAGAAGTATTTAATCCTTTAATTATGGCAAGTAACAGTTTATAGTGTAACAAAGTTTGTTGACATTCACACGTAGGTTTAATTCTTATGTAAAAACTTAACCGTCTGTAAATGTTCTGTATTTTGCTGTGTAATTCTGAACCTCTGTATTAGCTTTCCACCTTGGGTTTAACTTGGATTTTACATGATTGAAAACTAGAGTGATTATCCCTTTGTCTTTGTTGTATTTGCTTACTTGTGATGTATTTTTTATGTGTACAATAATAATTGTGATGGAACAATGAGCTATGCAAAAATATGTCTGTCTGCCATCTTAAAGCCATACTGATTGTATAAAAGATCCCCAACCAGAGCTATGCTCAAGGGGATCAATACTATATCCTAGTAATGTATTTCTGGGTAGTGTAATGTGAAAATAAATAAATAAA